>CAUYQV010025970.1:0-17494 GCA_963574575.1 Galagoides demidoff | reverse complement strand
ATACAATTTGAAATACTTTTATCAAGCTGGTTAACATAAATTTCATGTCATTTTCTTAGTCATTGTATCAAAACATTTATATTCTAGTTCTAGAACAGTTCACTTGTACCCTTGTTAGACAGATATATAGGTGATCTTTCCGGTCACAGTCCCACCACTCAACCGCCCTTCTCCCCTCCCCTTTCCCACCCCCTCCCCATATTCTTGGGCTAGAATTAAGTTGTATCTTTCGTTTGAGAGCTATAGATTAGTTTCATAAAAGGGCTGTGTACATTGGATACTTTTTCTTCCATTCCTGAATATTATTTTTTTTTGAGACAGAGTCTCACTCTATTGCCTTTGGTAGAGTGCCATGACGTCACACCTCACAGCAACTTCCAACTCCTGGTCTTAGGCAATTCTCTTGCATCAGCTTCCCGAGTAGCTGGGACTATAGGTGCCCAACACAATGCCCAGCTATTTTTTGTTGCAGTTTTGCCAGGGCTGGGTTCAAAACTGCCACCCTCAATATATGGGGCTGGTGCCCTATCCACTTAGCCACAAGTGTGGCCCCTGTTTCTCCATTCTTGTGATACTTTACTGAAAATGCTTATTTTATTTTTTCTGATCAAATATAATCTTCTTAATTTCCATCCAGAATGTTGATTTCTGGTGTACAGGAACACACCTGATTTTTTTGTGTTGGTATTGTACTCTATGATGTTACAGATTGTGTTTATTAGTTCTAGTATTTTTATGTGTGTATATATTCTTTGGTATTTTTCTGTATATAGGTATATGCTTTCTATGAATGGAAATGGTAATACTTCATCTTTTCCAGTTTCTTTTATTTTCCTTATTTACTTATTTGCTTTAACTAGAATTTATATAGTACCTTATTGAATAGAAGTGATAAAAGTGCATGTTCTTGTCTTTCTCCTGATTTAGGTACAAAGCATTCAGTCTTTAAGAATTGAGCATGATGGTAGCTGTGAATTTTTCCTAAATATCATTTATCATGTTGAGTGTTTATTGAGTGTTTTATCATAAAATAGTGGTGGATTTTGTCAAACACTTTCTGGGTATCAATCAAGATGTCATGTGTTTTGTTTTCTTCATTATTAATGAGGTATATTACTTACATTGGCACGTTTTCTTAAGCTATGTATAGTATTTAATAAAAATGTGCTACATTTCTCTACCTATTCCTATTTGAGATAAATCTGAATTTGTCATCATGTATAGCCTTTTTAAGATGTCATCATGTATTAGCCTTTTTGTTTCCTAGTATTTTGTTCAGGATTTTTGCATGTATGTTCTAAGATAAACTGAACTATAGATTTCTTTTTTTCATATGCTTTCTTTCTTTCTTTTCTTTTCTTTTTTTATTTTTTTGAGACAGAGCCTCAAGCTGTCACCCTGGGTAGATTGCCATGGCATCACAGCTCACAGCAATATCAAACTCTTAGGCTTAAGTGGTTCTCTTGCCTCAGCCTTCCAAGTAGCCTGGACTACAGGTACCTGCCACAACACCTGGCTATTTTCTGGTTGTAGTTTTCATTGTTGTTTGGCAGGCCTGGGCTGTATTCAAATCCACCAGCTCTGGTGTATGTGGCTGGAGCCTTAGCCACATGAGCTACAAGAGACGAGCCAACTATAAATTTCTTATGTTGTCTTTATATGGTTTTGATAGTACAGTAATGATAGACTCATAGAATGAGTTAGGAGTTTGATAAATATTGGTGCTAATTCTTCCTTAAGCATTTGCTAGAATTTGGCAGCAAATCTATCTGGTCCTGGACCACATTTTATCATGGCTTAGACTTTTTTTCTTATTGTTTCGATTTATTTGCTTGTTGTAGCTCTGTCCAGATCTTTCTGAGGTAGTTTTGATTATTTTCATATTTCCAAGAGTTTGTTTCATCTAATTTGTTTAATTTGTTGACCCACATTGTTCATAGTAGTCTCATAATCTTTTTTTTCCTCTAAGGTTTGTAGTAATGAGGTCATTTTCATTTTTCATTTCAATTATTTCCATTTTCTTTCTGTTATAAGTTTGTCAACTTCATTAATATTTTAAAGGTACCATTATTTTTGTTAATTCTTTATATCGATTTTCTATTTTTTGTCTCATTTATCCCCAGTCTAATCTTTACTACTTTTTTCTTACTTCTAGCTTTGGGTTTAGTTTATTTATCTCTTACTTACTTTTGTAGAATGTAAAGTGAAATTATTGACTTAATGTTTTATATCGTTTTCATTATTATTATTATTATTATTATTTTGCAGTTTTTTGCCGGGGGCTGGGTTTGAACCCAACACCTCTGGCATATGAGTCTGGAACCTTACTCCTTTGAGCCACAGGTGCCACCCTAAACTATTTTTGATTTTGTTTTTTTGGCCAGGGCTGGGTTTGAACCTGCCACCTCCTGCATTTGGAACCAGCGTTCTACCCTTTTGACCCACAGGTGCCATTCTTTTATGACTTTTTTAATGTAGATAATTTACTACTGTAAATTGTCCATTGAGCAATAATTTCACTATACCCTATATGTTTGAGGTTATTGAATTTCATTTTCATTTCTCTTTAATTTTTTTATTTTCATTGTGATTTCTTCTTTTATCTATTGATAGTTAAAGAATGTGTTGTGTTGCTTATTTTCCACATATGTATGTGTGAATTTTCCAGGATTTGTTTAGTTCTTGATTTTTAGCTTTATTCCACTGTGGTTATAGAACACACTTTTTATGATTTAAATCTTTTTTAAAGTTATTGAATACTGGTTAGTGCTTTAAATATGTGCTTTATACTGGAGAATATTTTTTGCATACTAGAGAAAAAATATGTATTCTGATGTTGATTGAAGTGCTTATAGTACTACATAGGTATATCATGTGTTGCAAAAAATATAATTTACTAGTTTCTGTCTTTTGACTGATAAATGTAATCCATTACCTCTAAAATGATTTCTGACAAGGAAGAAATTCTGTCTCGTTGCTTTTCATTTTATATACATAATTTTCTTTTGATCTTCAACTTTTTCATCTTATGTGGTTTGATTTTCTCAAGCATCTTGTTTTGATTCCTTCATCATTTTTGTTTCTTTATATATTTTAGTTATTTTCTTCATGCTTACTAAGGGATTTAGAGTTAACATGTTGACTTTATCACATTCTAATCTGAATTCGTACCAAATTATTTTTCATAGTGTACAAAAATTCTGCTTCTATAAAGCTCTGACCCCTCACTCTGTTGTTATTATCATGAACTACATTTTTGTATAGATCTTGCATAATTAACATAAATTTATATTTATCTTATGCAATTACCTTGAAATCATATAGGAGATAAAAAGAGGAGTTACAAACCAAAAATAGAAAATATTGGTTTTTATATCTATGTAGTCAGCTTTATCAGAGACATTTATCTTCAAATTATTTTCAAATATCCTTTCACTTCATCTTTCAGTTTGCTCTTTACCATTTCTTGTAAGGAAGGCCTACCAGTGACAAATTTCCTCATGTTTTATTTATCTGGGAATTGCTTCATTTCTATTTTATTACTAAAGAACAAGTTTGCCAAATATAGAATTTTGAATGGCAGGGATTTTTTCTTTTTTCTTTCAGATTTTTAAATATTTCATGCCACTACATTCAGATCTTTATGGTGTATTTTAAGAAATCAACTCTTAATCTGGGTTGCTTCTTTTTTGCTGCTTTCAACATTCTCCTTGTCATTTTCTTTTGTCAGTTTAGGTATAATGTGTCTTGATTTGGGTCTTTTTGAATTTATCCTAATTAGACTTTGTTGTTCTTCTTGGATGTATATATTCATGTATTTCATCAAATTTATAAAGATTTTGACTATTATTTCTACAGGTATTCTTTTTGCCCTCTCCCAGCATCTGTCTTTTTTTTTTCTGGGACACCCATAATGTGTTTCTTGATATGCTTGATTGTTTTCCTATAGGTGTTTTAGGCAAGGTTCACTTTTCTTTGTTCTTTTTCCTTTTGGGTCCTAAGATTAGATAACATCAGTTATTCCTATATTTAAGTTCACTGGTCATGTATTCTACTACTCAAATTTATACTGACTTCTGTAACTGAATTTTTTTACTCCATATATTGTACTTTTCTTCTCTAAAATTTTTGTTTCCTCTTTATAATTTGTCTTCTTATCATTATTTTTTATCTGTTAATATAACATTCTTCTGATTTTCTTTATTTCTTTGTTATGGTTTCCATTATTTCTTTGGGCATTTTTATATGTAAGACTTATTTAAAATCTTCCTTTGGTAAATTCAATGTCTACACTTCTTAGTGGTTGATGTCCAGTGTTTGAAAACCTCATAGTTTTATATATTTTGACAGCATTTTTCATCATTTCATGCTGAAGTATAAACATCGTCTTTGTTACTTCATCTTGTTCTGAAGCCAAGGTACTTCTGTATTCCTTTGTAATTTGATATTTGCAAACAATACTTTCTGACATATCACATAATTTAGCAATATTATCCTATTTTCCCTCTGACCATCTCACAAAACAAAATCAGTTTATTAGATTTTACATCTGTATATTTACATATTTTCCTATTTGGAAAACAAATGAAAAATATCATTAATGAACATTTACTTCTGTTTAAAAGATTTATACTCTTAATAATGTTTACTTCAGTACAATTTCATTGTTGGGTGGCACCTGTGGCTCAAGGAGTAGGGCACCGGTCCCATATACCACGGGTGACAGGTCAAGCCTGGCTCTGGCCAAAACTGCCAAAAAAAAAAAAAAAGAAAGAAAAAAATATATATGTATAATTATATATAAATATATACGTATTTATATATAATGTCATTGTTAATTCTATGGATTAATTTTTTCCCCTAATTGATCACTTCTAACATGTGGAGGATGGCTGAAATTTTCTAAGGTACTGCTCATTACTTAGTGTGGTAACCAAATACGTTTGAAAATTAATTTCTCATCTTGGAACTCTCTGGAGAAATATTTATAGGTTTTTAAAAAAAAATAAGTAGATTGTTTTTACCTACATATAAATGTAGAGTACTAGTCTACTACCACTGTACATCTTTTCTTAAGATATATTGTATTCTGGTCATTATCTATTAAAAGATATTTTCAGTTGGGATTATAATATATTCTATTAGTAGAATACTTTTTGGCTTTATAAGCTTCTTTTCTCATTACCATTCTTTATTGTTTCTGTTTTTCATTACCCATACATGGTTTTATAAGGATCTTTTCACATTTTTTTCTGAATCTTCATTAAAATAATCAATAGGGAATTTAATTTTAAAAAATGGTCTATGGATGATATATTAGTGATAGTTTTCCAGAAAAACAAAACCCATAAGGTATGATATATACATAAATATAAGAGGGGATTGATTCGAGAAATTGCTTTATGTGATTTTTCAGGGTGAGAAGTTCCACGATAGGTCATGTGCAAACTGTAGATACTGAATACTGGCAGCATAGATCAACTTAAGTATGAAATATTCAGTAATAGAGAAATTTATGGCATAACTCTCAGTCCTAGACTGAAAGATTGAGAAACTAAAGTGACCATTGGAGCAATTCCTGGAGTTCAAAAGCCAAAGAACACAGATACCTTATGTTAAGGGGCAGGAACAGAAGATGTTCTAGCTCAAGGATAGAGAATGACAATTTATCTTTCCTTTGACTTTTGTTATAGCTAGTCTTTCAGCCAATTGGGTGGTGCCTGTTTATATCAGGGTAGACCGTTCCCATTCAGTCCAATGATTCACAGCACAATATCCTTGGGTAATACCCTCACAGACATACCCATACATAATGCTTCCTTATCAATGCTTTAGGTATCCCTCAATCCAATCAATTTAACACCTAAATTAAGTGTCTCAGTTAAAATTTCAGATATCTGTTGTCAGGAACTTTCACAACTCTTACGTTTTCTGAGAGGTATTTAAGTTTTTAATGTAATTGTTATGTTTCCCAGGAATTATAAGGAAGAATTTTCTTCTGCTTATTTCAAGTTTCTCCAATATGTTTCTTTTGTGTCATCATTGAAACTATAGCTCTCTGTGCCAGTATATTCATGATGTTTGTTAAAATGAACATTTCATGGCCTAAAATAAGATCTACTAGCCAGAATCTCTAAGTGTAATCTCTTACTCTTCCAGGTGATTGTGATGGATACTGGTATTTAAAGTGCATGACTGCAATTTATTATAAGCCAACATTATTAGAAAATAATAATGAAAGTTTTGACTGTCAAAGAGAAATAATATTCAATAATACCTAAATCTCAGTGCTATGTTAAATATTTCAGCTGATTTTGTTTTCAGTTGATTCAAAAACAGCTTGGCTTTTTGATCTTTACTGATGGGTGAAAATTATAAATTCTCTAATTATCAAATTATTTTCTCATTTTTTTAAAGTCTTGCAAGAGGTATGAGAGAAAGACCATTGAATTGGTCATCAGAAGAACTAGTAAAAGAAAATAGTTGAAGTTGGACTTGTGCACAAATTTCTGACTTGAATTCAGATTTCTGGGTGGCTTAAAAAATTACTCCCCTTCATTCAGCTGCCTTCCTAGCATGGTGGAAGGTCCAGCATGGCCCTCAAACAGAAGAAAGCTGACACTCTGCATCAGAGGCTACAGTAGAACTACAACAGGGCCATAAGCTAGAATTATAACTGAAGAGTTCACCTTGGCTTTTCCAATGCCACAGATCAAATCTTTTTTATTGACAGAAAATGCATTTGAGTCTATCAAGTTAGAAGAGTAAAAACTCCAGTATTTTCTCCACCCAAACAGACACAATTACTTTTATACTTTTATTTTTCAGTTATGATAATGAAAACCATCTCACAGTTGTCTCAAATTAGACAGATATGAAGATTAAGGAAAACTAGGTGAGGTTGAATGAGCTGGGGAGGGGGTGCTCATGTTTCAGAAGTCTGAAGAACATGTGAGTGTCTGAAATCTACTATTAGATGTGTTAAGCATTCCATCCTGTCTTGAGACATCAGTGTGTATAAATAATTATAGTTAATTTTTGTTGAATGTCTAGCATGTACCAGGTATATATTAAAGTATTTTCCTTATATTAATGTATCTGATCTTAATAATTATGAAATGGGTGCTATTATTATCCACTTGAGGTTCATAGATAAAGTAATAAAATTCCCACTGCTATTTTAATTGTATATATGCATATATATCTTCTTTATATCTCTGGTAATAATTAAATCTAGCGATTTAATATATCTGTATACATTTTATATATATACATATATATGTTTTTTATATACACACACACACACACACATATATATATATATATATGAAACAAATGCACACATTCTCACAGATCCCAAAAGTAAAATAAAAAATTTGGAGTAGTTTTTATGTCTTTAATAAGGCTCATTATCTTGTACCACTGGATCTTAACTTTATCTTTTTTATTATTGCAAGGATCTATGTTCTTAACAAATTTTTAAGCGTACAGTAAACTATTAATTACAGACACAATGTTATACATCAGATCTCTAGAACTGATTTATCTTACATAAGTAAAATTTTATACCTGTTGATTAATAGTTCCCCATTTCCTTTTCTCACCCATTTCCAGGAAACCAGTATTCTACTCTGTATTTCTATGAATTTTACTATTTTAGATATTTTATGCAAGTGGAATCATGTAATATTTGTCATGTGACCAGATTATTTCACATTGCTTAATGTCTTCCAGGTTCATTCATGTTTGAACGTATCAGATGATTTCCTTCTTTATTGTGGCTAAATAATACTCTCTTGTGTGTATATATACACATATATATATGGTACATTTTCTTTAATCATTCAACTGTTGATGGGCATTTAGGTTGTTTTCTTGTCTTGGCCATTGAAAATAATGCTGTAGTGAACATAGCAGTGAAGATATTTCTTAAGTTCCTGGTTTCAGCTGTTTTGAATATATATACATCCAGAAACAGATGGCTGGATCACATGATACTTATACAATTTTTTGATGATCCTCAATACTGTCTTTCATAGTGACTATACAATTTTAAATTCCACCAACAGTGTAAAACAGTTTCAAATTTTCTATATCCTTGCTAATATTTGTTATCTTTTTAACTTTGGAAGGAAGAAAATAGCCATTCTAATAGGAGTGAGGTGATGTCACATGGTGGTTTTGATTTGCATTTTTATGATAAGTGATGATATTGAAAATCTTTTGATATACCTGTTGGCCATTGTATATCTCCTTGGTGAGATACCTAGAAAAAGTCCCTTGCTAATTTTTTAAATTGCATATTTTTTGTTACTTTGTTTCAAAAGTTCCTTCTATATTTCAGATATTAACTCCGTATAAGTATATAGTTTTCAAATAATTTCCTATTCCTTTGGTTCCCTTTCACTCTTTTGACTATCTCCTTTGGTACTCAGATGCTTTTTAGCTTGATGTATTTCCATTAGCCTATTTTTTGCTTATGTTTTTGGTGTAATATCTAAGAAATTATAGCCTAGCCCAATATCATGAATCTGTTCTTCTTTGATTTCTTACAGGAGTTTTAGAGCTTCAGGTCTTAGATTTAAAATCCCAAACAATTTTGAGTTTGTTTTTTATATCATCAAAAAAAAAAAAACCTACTTATGAGCAAATTTGACCAAGGAGTTAAAAGACTTGAGCACTAAAAACTACAAAACATTAATGAAAGGAATTAAAGAAGGTGCAAGTAAATGAAAAGACATGCTATGTTCATAAACTGGAAGAAAATATTGTTCAAATACTTCCCAAAGTGTTAAAAGATTCAATGTCATCCTCATCAAATCCTAATGGAGTGTTTTACAGAAAGTGGAAAAAAGTCCTAAAGTATCCAAAATCACAAAATACTTTGAATGGCTAAAGCAATATTGAGAATGAAGAACAAAAATGAAGGCAACACATGTCTTGATTTGAAAATATATTACAACAGCATAGTAACTTAAATAGTATTCTGCTGGCATTAAAAAAAAAAAAACAGATATATAGCCCAATGGAATAGAAAAGGGATCCCAGAAAGAAACCCATGCACATGTAGTCAATTGAATTTGAATAAGGGTACTAAGAATGCACAAAAGGTAAAGGATACTCTTTTAAAACAAAGGTGGTAGGAAAATTGACTACACCAATGGAAAATCATTTCATTATTTCTGTGTTTGTAAATTTTTTGGATTTTATGTTTTCTAACATTAGACGGCTACCTAGTAACTGAAGAACACTGTGATATTCATAAATGATTCCTTTTATTGTACATGTTCCCACTGAGATAAAATCAAATTTATGCTGGAACTCAAGAAAAGATATACTTATAGCTTCCTTGCATTAGGTGATCTTTCTTTGTCTAACTTATTGCATAGGAATGGTGTGAGTTGTATGTTCTTACTATCCTATCAACTTCAGAATAGTGGTTCTTAGCTGTGGATGATTTACCCTGCCAGTGGACATTGAACAAATTTTCATTATTTCATTGTTGTGTCTTGGAATGGTACTATAGGCATCTAATGAATATAGGTCAGGGATGCTGCTAAACATTCTGAAAACCACAAGAAATCCCTTCCACCCCCCACAGAATGAAGAAACCTCTCATTGAAAATGGAAATAATGTTGAAGTTATAAATCCTTGTTTCATAGTAACAGGGTGGGATTCTGGGTACATATAACTTTGTCTTTGTAGCAATATCCTATGTCACTCTATAACTCCCCAGAGAATTCATAAATCTGTGCTTCTATATGCTATTTTCTCCCTTTTATATTGCAATTTCTGGGTTTCTGCAGCAAAGGAATGGTATAGAACACAAAAAAAATACAGTTGTAGAGGACATGAATTGAGGGTAGGCAGAAGCTACTAAAACCTATTCAGACAAAGCTTAAATTTTTTTCTTTAAAATATTTAGTTAACAATGTCAGCAAGATGGTATATGTAGTAGGGGAACAACACATAACAATAGTTAGAGAGCTACCAACCAGAAACTAAAGCCTTGGGAGAGCTCTGGGGCCCAGTTAAGAAATCTACAGAAATACATGGGAATGGAAAAATAGTGGATACTACATAGAAAGGATCACTTGGGAGATTAGCATAACTGAGAAATTTGGATATGGCTACAGTGGGGACTATAAGTAGGTGCCACATGGTCACCTTGTTCCGAGGACAATGGTAGCTTTCCCACTGTGTAACTAATGATCGTTGCCACATATCAGTGGACACTTTTGCATGAACTACTCCCCCCCCCAAAAAAAAAGAAGGAGCCACTTGTGCTACTACAGGACCAGGACCACCACTCTACCCCAGCAATGTTCATTACAGACTATAAAGGCACAGTGCTCCAAAAATGCCTGTACATCAGACCCCATGTTGGCAACTGCACCACACACACATATGCTTTACACACTGGTGCTACTGTCACTGTGAAATAGTGTTACCCCAGACTTTGGAGCCATGGTTGTTCTGTGTGTTATCATGCAATAGCCTCTGACTCTGTTACTGCTCTGTGAGCATCTATTTCTTGGATAAATAAGTCAAACACATGACAATATAGGCTGCTTCCTTGGCCCCAGAAGCATGTGGCTGCACATGTGGCCATATTTCAGACCCTGACTCTGCAGCTGCTCTGTGAGTACCTACACCATGGACATAAGAGCAACCATTGTAACAGGCATGTTTTTACCCTGGTTCCCAGAGTAGCAGTAGCCCTATAATGACTCCTGTTCCAAATCACAGCTCAGTACCCATTTTGTAAACACCCATGCATTATATGCTGTTACAAACATGACTGTTGGGTGTCACTCCTGATTCAGATTTCCAAGCCATGACCCCTCTACGTGCGTCCATACCCTAAATCCTAGACCTGTGGTTGGTCAATGAACACTGACCATCAGAAACTTGTGCCACTGCAAATAAAAATACAGAGTATCAATAGCAGAAGTGATGAAGCAGAGGAATGAATCTGTGAACTCAAAAATAGGTATTTTTAAACTACCCTTGTCTTTACACATCATTTGGGAGATGGGTATATCAAAAGCCCTGCCTTCACCACTATATAATTAATTCATATAGCAGAAAACCATTTGTACCCCCTAAATAGATTAAAATAAGAAATGTAGTTAGAGAAGAAAAAAGACTTAAAAGAGATAAAGAAAAAGACTAAAAAATTTATGGGGCAGTATCAAGAGAGGTAACTGAACTGTAAATGCTTTCAAAAGGGGAAAAGAGTGAGAGAAAGAAATAAAGATTATTTAAGTAAATAATGGCTTTTTCTCGAAAATTTTGGGAAATATAAAAACATTGAGGTATTTAAAGCTCAAATCTCTGTAGTCAGGTCCAGTCCAAAGAGGTGTACACCAGGACGTAGTCAAACTGTGAAAAACCAAGGACAAAGACAGAATCTTGAAAATGGCAAGAAAAATGAAGTCCCTCATAAAGGAAACACTATAAAGCTATCAGTAGAATTCTCAACAAAGTTGTTGCAGATCAGGAGATGCAAAGGTGATATATTCAAAGTGTTGAAAAAATCCCCGCCAAACAATAATACATTTTCTAGCATTTACATCATTTGAAATAAAAAAAAGAAAAAGGCTATTCCAGAAAAACAAGAACTAAAGGAGTTCTAAACTAAAACTGCATTATAAAAAATTATAAGGTAATTTATCAAGCTAAAATAAGAATATGATAATTAGTACCACAAAATTTGTGAAAGTATAAAATTATTCGTATAAGTAATTAAATAGTCAAATTTAACACTTTAATACTGTAATTGATGTGTTTTAATCACTTAGGTCTATTGTAGAAAGGTTAAAAGACAAAGCAATTAAATAACTGTAGCTACAATAATTTTTAAGTGAATATGCAATGTAAATTATGCAAATTGTACCATAAAATACATCAAATGGAGAAAAGTAAAGGTCTAGAATGTTTATCTGTGACTGAAGCTGTTATCAGCTTAAAATAGACTGTTCTAGTATTGTATGCATATGCCTCATGGCAACTGCAAAGGAAAAACTTATGGTAGATTCCCAAAGGATAAAGAGAAAGAAATCAAAACTTAACATTGCAGAAAATTATGAAATAACAAAAGACGGAAAGAATGAATGGACATAGGATTTGTAAAACAATCAGAAATAATGATAAAATTGGCAATAATGAGTCCTTACCTATTCATATTTACCTTGAATGTAAACAGATTAAATTCTCCAATGAAAAAACATTAAATGACTGAATGAATAAAAAAAATGAGACCTATATTTGCTGCTTACAAGAGACTGACATCAGATTTGGGGACACACATATGAAAAAATGCAAAAAAGATATTCTGTTCATATCAAACCAAAAAAAAAAAAGAAAGAATAAGCATAGCTATGCTCATATCAGACAATATAGACTTTAAGACAAAAACTATGAAAATGACCAAAAAGGTCATTATATAATGGTAAAGGGTACAATTCTTCAAGAGAATATAAATTATACACACACACACAAAGAGACACCTTTGTACAAACAAATATTCATTGATTTCAAAAGATTAGTAAACACTAATAAAATAATAAGAGGAGACCTCAGTGTCCTCACTAGCAACCACGGATAAACTATCCAGAAAGAGAATTGGTTAAAAAAAAAAATTGAACTATACCTTAAACTAAATGGATCTAACAGACACCTACAGAATAGTTCATCCATCCAATCATAGCAGAATACACATTCTTCTCAAGCACACATGGAACCTTCTCCATAATAGATTATATATTAGGTCACTGACAAGCCTTAAGCACTTTAAGAAGATTGAATTATATCAAGTTTCTTTTCTGACCACAATGATACAAAACTAGAAATTAATAAAAAGAGGTATTTTTAAAAAATTAAAAATATGTGAAAATTAAACTACATACTCCTGAATAAACAATCAGTGGTCCAAAGATGAAATTAAAAGAGAAACTTAAAAAAATCTAGAGCTTAATTGAAATGAAAATGCCACATATTAAAATCTATGTGATGCAGCAAGCAAATATCATATATAAGAGGGAACTTCATAGTGATAAACATCTACATAAAGAATAAAGAGGGGTGGCACCTGTGGCTCAAAAGAGTAGGGCACAGGTCCCACATGCCGGAGGTGGTGGGTTCAAACCCAACCCCGGCCCCAAACTGCAAAATAAAGAAATAAAAATAAAGAAAGATATAAAATAAGCATATTTTAACCTTAAGAAACTAGCAAAAGAAGAACAAACTCAACCCAAATTTAGCAGATGAAAGAAAATAGCAAGGATCAGAGCAAAATAAAATAAAATAGAGACTGTAAAGAACTATCCAATGTACTCAGACCTACTATGAAACTAATTTATAGCTTTCATATGAAAGCTATAACCCAATTATAGCCCAAGAATATGGGGAAAGTGAGGGGAGAGGGAGGGTGGGTGGATGGAGGGTAATTGGTGAGACCACACCTACGGTGCATCTTACAAGGGTACATGTGAAACTTACTAAATATAGAATATAAATGTCTTAACACAATAACTAAGAAAATGCCATGAAGACTTTGTTAACCAGTTTGATGAAAATATTTCAAATTGTATATAAAACCAGCACATTGTACCTCATTACTGCATTAATGTACACAGCGATAATTTAATAAAAAAGAAAGAAAGAAAGAAAGAAAGAAAGAAAGAAAGAAAGAAAGAAAGAAAGAAAAACTGTTTGATTTTTAAAAAGATAATCAAACTGACAAACCTTTAGAGAATCTAAGAGAGAATATTCAAATATATAGATCTGAGATTAAAAATGATACATTACAAATACCACAGAAATGCAAAAGACTACAAGAGACTGCTATAAACAACTATACCCCAACAAATTGGATAACATTTTTAGAAAAAAATGAAGAAATTCCTAGAAACATGCCACCTACCAAGACTGAATTGTGAAAAAACAAAAAATCTGAACAGACTTTCAATGAGGTAAAAGGTTTATTTCATAATAAAAAAACTCCCATCAAAGAAAAGCTCAGGACCTCATAACTTTACTTGTGAATTCTACCAAATATTTAAAAAATTTATGCCACTTTTATAAAACTCTTCCAAAAAATTAAAGAGGAGGCAACAATTCCAAACACATTTTATAAAACCAGCATTACCCTCATAGCAAAGCTAAATAAAGTCAGTATTAAAATATTATAGGATAATATCACTGATGAATATAGATGTAAAAGTCCTCAACAATGTACTGGGGAATCAAACTCAACAGCACATTCAATGGATCACTCACCACTAACAATCTATATCCCTGTAATGCAGGGATGGTTAAGTATACAAAAATAAATAAACGTAAAACACCACATTATATGGTTATCTATTTTTAAAAAATGAAACATACTTGGCATGATATTTCCTTAAATATAAATGTCAAAATTCATTGCATAATTATTAATAAGAAATTTAACACAAGCTAGTCTTTATGTACTAGAAAAACAGTGAAAAGGCAAACCTCATGAAGCTTATAGGGCCTATAGTAAGCAAATGACGAAATGTTTTTAAAAATCAATGAAAGAGGGTCATAGAATGATGCTATACTAAACAAAATTGAAACTTACTGGGGAGGCTAAGATTTCATGATTTAGAATATAATTTAGTAACTTGGGAAAAGTTTGTGATAAATTAAATAAAAATGGGTAATTTTAAACCTTTTGTATAGTATGATCCAAATTTTGAGTTGATACACACACATACATATATGTTTATATACACATGCATATGTAATAAGGGGCAAGACAGAAGGAATGAGAAGAATGAAGAGACAGCGAAGGGGAAAGGGGAGAAAAGAGTAGGAGAAAGAAAGGGAAGAGGTGAGATTGAGAATGAGTGAATAGAAATTCATCAAAATGCTCACAGTTAGTTATCTTGATAAAAGAGCAGTTTTACAGGGAGATTTTCTTTTCTATTTTCTTAATATATATATTATATTGGTAGTTTCATATAAATTTACCTGTAGACTTAATATGTGACCTAATAGTTCCTTTTTTAGGCAACTAATTACCCAAGAGAAATAATAATAAAAAAAAATACTACCCACTTACAGAATCGCACATGAATGTCCATAGCAGCTTATATGCAATAATTCCAAAGTTTATATTAGTAGGTAAATCAAGATCTATTTTCCTTGTATATTCTTGGCAGAATCTGTCTTTATATAATTTTCACCTTACTTTTAGTTTTCTGATATTAATTTATTCATTATTTTACTTTGTGTATTCACTCTTGCTATTCAACTTATTTTTATTATTTTAATATAAAATGTTTCCTTAATATCTTATCATCCTTTGGCATGGAATAGAATAATCATTCTTTGTATGGTTCCAATTTTAGAATATGATCCTTAAATGTAAGTACATTCTAATTGTGTTTTAGCTTCCTTATACAGAACATGCCAAAAATCTGTATAAATTTTCTTTCTTTTTTTTTTTTTTTTGCAGTTTTTGGCCAGGACTGGGTTTGAACCTGCCACCTCTGGCATATGGGGCTGGCACCTTACTCCTTTGAGCCATAGGCGCTGCCCCCAAATCTGTATAAATTTTAAGAAAAGAAACAACTGTATTAAAATTGTAATACAGCATATTTGACTTCTGCAATTATACAAGATACTAGATACAATATATGAAATAACAAATATTATAGGCATATATTAAGTATGACAATTTTAATATAGTTTTTTCCCTTTCTTAAAATGTGCATATATTTTTGGCACCCTCTGTGTGTTGTGCTGTTATGATCTCCCTCTCTCTCTCTTCCTCTTGCTTTCCTTCTTCTACCCTCCCTCCTTCCACACTCTTCTTCTCCAAATTTTTGTTGGATTTACTGAATTTTCATTCCCTTACTTGTTTCCCCATTCTGAAGGCTATTTGCTTTGATTGTTGTGACCTTAGTTGTGAAAAAACATTTCAGTTTAAACAAAGTCCTATTTCTTAATATTTGTTGTTGTTGCAATTGCCATGGAAGTTTTCTTCATAATTTTTCCCCAGGCTGACATCTTCAAGAGTTTTTTCCACACTTTCTTCTAGGATTTTTATCTTTTCATGTCTTAGATGTAGATCTTTATCCATTCTGAATCAATTTGTGTAAGTAGTGAACCATGAGAGTCAAGTTTCAGTTTTTTACATGTAGTTATACAGTTTTCACAGAACCATTCATTGCATAGGGATTCCTTTCCCCAGTGTATGATTTTGTTGGGTTTATCAAAGATCAAATAGCTGTGAGAGACTGGTTTCATCTCTTGGTTTTCAAGTAAGTGCCATATGTCTCATTGGTGCATATTTGTACCAATGTCATGCTTTTTTGATCACTATGGGCTTGAAATATAGCCTAAAGTCTAGTAGGGTGATGCCTCCAGCTTTGTTTTTATTACTAAGAATTTCCATGGCTATACAAGGTTTTCTGTGGCTCCATACAAAACAAAGTACTATTTTTTCCAAATCTTCAAAGCATGATGTTGGTATCTAAATTGGAATTGCATTAATTCTCTAAATAGCTTTGGGAAGTACAAATATTTTTAAAATGTTGATTCTTCCCAGCCATGAGTATGGTATACTCTTCCAATTATCAACGTCTTCTACTATTTCTTTTCTTAGGGTTTCCTAATTCTCTTTTTAAAGATCCTTCACCTCTTTTCTTAGGTATTTTATCTTCTTCGGAGATACTCTAAGGGTGATGGTATCTTTGATTATTTTCTCAGCTTGTCTGCTTTGGCATATACAAAGGCCTCTAATTTGTGGACATGAATTTTATACCCTGAGATATTACTGCATTTCTTAATCACGACCAGGAGACTAGCAGTTGAGTCTCTGCTGTTCCCTAATATAAGATCATATCATCATCAAAGGAGAGTTTGACTTCCTCTTCCCCATTTGGACACCCTTTATATCCTTCTCTTGCCTGATTACATTGGCTAGAATTTCCAGTACTATGTTGAATAGTACTCGGGATAGAGGTCATCCTTGTGTGGTTCTAGTTCTAATTGAAAAAGTTTTCAATTTTATTCCATTCAGTATTCCATTCAGGTTTGTCATAGATGGCTTCCTTCTATTTATGAAATATGCCACCTGGCCCAGCAATTATGAATTGGGCTGCAATGAACCTTCTGATGCAAATATCTTTATTGTAGTGTGATTTTTGGTCTTTTGGATATATACCTAGTAGCAGAATTATAGGATCAAATGGCAGTTCTATTTTTAGTTCTCTAAGTGTTCTCCAGATATCTTTCCAAAAGGAATGTATTAGTTTGCAATCTCACCAGCAGTGTAGAAGTGTTCCCTTTTCTCCACAATTTATAGCTGGAGAAATTTGAGAAATTTGTCTGTAGTTCTCCCTTTTAGTTGGGCCTTTTCCTGGTTTTGGTATTAGTATGATGTTTACTCCATAGAACTTGTTAGGAGTGATTCATTCTTCTCAGTATTTTGGAATAGTTTCTGAAGTATGGGTGTAA
>CAUYQV010025968.1:0-14056 GCA_963574575.1 Galagoides demidoff | reverse complement strand
CTGTTTTGATCACTATAGATTTGTAGTATAGCCTGAAGTCTGATAACGTGATACCTCCTGATTTGTTCTTATTTTTGAGTAATGCATTTGCTATTTGAGGTTATTTCTGATTCATATAAAATGAAGCACTATTTTTTCAAGTTATTTAAAGTATAACAATGGTACTTTAATAGGGATTCCATTAAATCTGTAGATTGCTTTGGGTAATATGGACATTTTAACAATGTCGATTCTTCCCAGCCATGAGCATGGTATGTTTTTCCGTTTGTTAACATCTTCAGCTATTTCTTTTCTCAGAGTTTCATAGTTCTCTTTATAGAGACCTTTTGCACTTTTTAAAAAAGTATTATCACCTAGCCCCTATTAGGTCATTCCACCTTTCTGTTTCACTATAATTGACATTTAGCTTTTCCAATTCTAGACATCACTTATGAACTCCATTTAGGAGGAAAGAAGAAGGACAAAGTGTAAAAGCTACATGCCACCTGAATCCATCTAATTCATCAGGAAGTCAACAGCTTTGCTAGAAACTCCACCTGTTAGATTTGTCATTGGCCAAAACTATATCACATGGCCAATTAGAGTGACAAAACCTTGAGGAGATGAATATTTTAATCTGAGTACTTTGCTATCAGGAGTGAAGTCAGATTCTGTTACTAAAGGAGGAGAAATAAAAATTGGATAAAAAAGACTGCCATAATTTTTCATCTAGAATATTTTTGCTACATGATATATAAAATAAGAAATTAACTTAACTTTTTCTAATTAGTTAACCAACTTTCCCAGCATCTTTATTGAATAAGCCATCCTTTCTTCATTGATTTGTCACACAACTACATTATAAAAAATATATAGAATTTCCAATTCCAGTAATAGCAGAGTGGTACCTAAAGAGCATCTTTCCTCAGGATGCTTATAAACATCCTATGACCTTTTGAAAATAATATAGAAAACAACCATCAAAAACACTAAAGAATAATCAAAGCAGACAGAAACTAAAGGGTTATTGACACATGGAAGAAGAAATGACACCAGGATACTAGGCGACTTTCCCAATTTTATAGCTGTATGCCCAAGGGCAGCCCCAATTGGCGTCATATTCTGGGATAGAAACCTCACATCTTACTAGCTTGAAGAGTTGAAGGAAAGAGATGGGGGTTACTATAGCTGCCAGAAAGTAAAGGGGCATATCCTGGAAATGGCAGAGCCTCAGTGAGGAAACACTAAATTCTATATATAATCTTAGTCTACATCTTTAGTTGTTCTCTGACCTATGCATGAATAGTACAGACACAAAGCATCCAAGTTAATATCCTAATAATTAAACAGAGATTTCAGCTGATACTTAAACTCCAAGAGACACAGAGTTTCACCCATGTTAACTTCTCACTTAAAAAAAAAATAAGCATCCTCTGGAGGAATATCACAAAATCCAGAAAGTCCTCAATATATCATTCACAATATCTAGAATACAATAAGAATTACTCCATATACAAGAATGGTAAAATGTGACCCATACTTGGTAGGAAAGGCAATAAAGATCAATCCTAGAATGACCCAGATTCTAGAACTGGCAGACAAGGATTTTAAATTAGCTGTTGTAACAATGCTCAGCAAAGAGTATAAGGTCTTGGGTCATTTCTATTCCCTCCTCTCATAAAGGGTATAAATAATAGGTTATCCTATTAGGCATATGTCCACATATGCTCCAAAAAGCTGTAACAAGAATTAACTAGGCTGGCAAAAGTTTTTTTAAAAAGTTATTTTGGGTAAAAAAGCAAAGACAGATTTTTATCCCCTTTGTGAAGAAAGTAAAATACACCCTTTCCATTATCAATGACAGGTCACTGAGTTGACAGCTCTTATCAAGCCTTTGGATCCCTGGCTCTCTAAGGTCAGAAGTGGGAGAGTTAGCAGACAGGGAAATACATGGCTCCTTTGTAGCCCAGTTTATTTACCATCCTTAACTAAAAACCTAACCACTCCCTCTTCAATGAAGGCTGTCCTGCAGCCCACCCTTACCTTGTACCTTCAATACTTTAATGTTTTTCCTTTTAGAATTTAATACAGCAGGATAATTTCTATAGAGAATAGAAATAAACTAAGACTCCAGGGAGTAAAAAGGACTCCACAGGGTTACAAAGCCTGCTACAGATGAAGATCGGCCCTGTCAGAAACTGAAATGGGCCACCTTATTAACCCATTTCTTTAATCTATCATTTAGGGAAAATAGCTTATCCACTAGTTGCTCCATATTCTGCAAGCAAGTTTGCTCTGGATGGGTTCTTCTCCTCCATCAGGACGGAATACTCAGTGGCCAAGGTCAATGTGTCAATTACTCTCTGTATTCTCGGCCTCATAAACACAGGTAAGGTCAAGACATTAGAATAAATGATGTGCAGAGGGACTGTGCGCCTTCCTACTGTGGGGAAAGAAGAGTGCTGAACTCCCTGACATATGTGGAATGCACTAAGAACAGAAAGCACTGGCTCTCTCATTCAATAAGCACTTACTTCTGTCACTAGTGGAGCCTCTGGCCACTCTTTTACCCTCCTTTCCATCTTGACCACCAAGTTTGCAGAGTATCACCACGTCAATCACCATACCCTTTTCTAAATACCTTCTATCCTCATGGATACTCAATAGCCATTACTTTTGTATATGAGACTTATCAAACACAAGTTTGTTTTTCTTAATAAGACATGTTGATAATCATGAACCCTTTGATAATGACTCATTGAGAAGGACACAATATCATTTATGTGGTATCCTTGCCAAAAATACTTTAATCATAAGAGAACAGTGGACAAACCCAAATCAAGGAACACTTTACAAAACAATTGATCAGTACTCTTCAAAAATGCCAAAGTGGGGAGAGACCAAAGCAAGCAAGCAAACAAACAAACAAACAAAATGTTGAAGAGCTGGAGGGAAATTAGGGGAAGGAAATTACTATTGATTAGATCCAAGAATATAAAGAGGACATTAATGAAAAAATTAGGTCTGGAGTTTAGTTAATAATATTGTGTCAATTCTATTGTTGTATCTACTCTAGACCATTGCACAATGGTTATATGTGGTATTACAATCAGGATGAGCAGGGTGTGGAATATAAGGGAACATTTTGCACAACTTTTACAGCTTTTCTGTAAGTCCAAATACAAGTTCATCTAAAACACGTGGTGAATATTATAAGAAAATCTTATTTAAAAAGTAATTGAGTAGAAGTCACAGAACAATTGAGAGAGAGAGACAAGGACATGGAGAGAAACAAGACAGGGATGGAGAAAGAAGCTGTGTAAGAAGGGCATGAAAACTTGGAAGGAGAGAGGCGTGAAATCAGTGTTGACAAGGGAGCAAATGCTGGGTTCTTGTCTATCTCTTCCTCTTACAGAACAGTAAGTCATTATCACACAACACTCTTATTTGCCCACTGATACTTCCCATTAACTACTGTTCTCTCATATGATTCCCCTGGCCCAGCCAAAACACCCCAGAGAAAAGTAGGATTCAGATCTCCCAACTAATCACCTCTAACTGACCCCATCCCTCTCTGTCCAAAAAGGCAGGGCCCCTATTAACATTAAGGCCTCTCTTTGCCCAACAGACTCTAAACATACCCAGTCTTTCTATGTATTCCCTAGAGGGCCTGTGGGGCTCACACAGCAAAAGACCAGCAAACAGCCCCTGACAGCTAAGCTGTCTGTGTCTGCAGGCTGTCCATCATGGAGATGGTCCTCATCTCAGATAACCCTACTCTTCTCTTGTCATTCTACAGACACAGCCATGAAGGCAGTTTCTGGGATACTAAATATGGAAGCAGCTCCAAAGGAGGAATGTGCCCTGGAGATCATCAAAGGGGGAGCTCTGCGCCAAAAGGAAATATATTATGACAGGTCACCCTGGACCAATCTCCTGCTAGAAAATCCAGGGAGGAAAATCCTGGAATTTTTATCCTTAAATTATTATAACATAGACACATTAATAAACAATCAGGAATCCCCTCAGGGCTAGGCATGATGAGGGGGGTCTTGGGACTGTTCTGCCTGATATTTATCTGGGTTCTGTTCATGAAGGCATCTTCCCAGAGGGATAAGTAGAGTATACCCAGAGAAATGCAAGTCATGGGTCTCATTTGATTCTTGGAAGGAGTTCCTCTAACACTTGCACAGTGGAAATGTGATTATAATGAATGTCCTGAACCACTGCAGCCTGCAGTTGTAAAACCGACAGCTACCATAGGTATAATTACAAGGTAGTTAAATCAAATTTATCCCCTATATATAATAATATGTGATGCTTAATACAATATTAATTATAATAAAGGTCATATAAACTTTGTAATTCATAATTGGTAACTATAACATTCAGTATGGTTTCTTTAAAACCATAAACTATACAAATGAAATTTTTCAATGTTCTTTTCTTATTTCGTGGTCTGAAACTTTTACCTGTTCCCTAGCTGAAGAAATTATCCTACTCTTCATTTGATGGGCATCATGTCCGTTATCATTTCTGTATATTTCAGATATTCCTTATGTAACTGTATATTCCTCCTCTGGGAAGGAAGACATCTGCACAAGTGGACAACCCCAGGGAAATGGAGGTCCCTAGAAACTTGAGCTACAGAACCTACTGCTCTCAACGTACATTAAGCATCTATACTTTATACACAACCACCAAACTGTATAGTGGAAGTCTGGAAAGGAGGCATTGAAGTTCAAATCCTGCCACTCCCTTACTTGGACACTTATTCATTCTACAAATACTTATCAAACACTTGCTAGGTATCACCTGACTATGATCAAATGAGAAACAAAACAGGTATATGAACAACTCAGCAAAGCCCTATACTGTTCAGAGCCCAACAGTGAGACTTAACATCCTCAAATTGGGTAATTTTAGTAGAGTTTAATAAAAAGGAAACTATTTATAAAAGCATAGGCAAGGAATAGGGAAATAACAAGTGATAATACAGTTGCAACTGCTTCTACCCAAGACCCATAGGGACAAGGAGAGAGACCTTATAAGAACCCAGAGATGGCAAGACCTGTGTGGAGAATGCCCACCTGGCAGAAGCTGTGATATTCAGCTAAGGGATGCAGCCAGCCCACCAAGGACCATGAAGGAGGAAACTGGGGAAAAAACACCCCAGCTTTAGTCTCTTCCCTCCCTCTGATCTCTGGCCAGTGCTTCACATTAGCTGAACAGAGGGGCAGAGGAGCCAATTAGCATAGACCACATAGGTCAGCTTTCACGTGCACAGAGCAGATGGCAAAGGGTAGACAGTGTTCTGGAGAGACAGATGGAGTAGGTCCAGCAGGCACCCAATACCCCCAGATGTAGGGCTTCCATTGTAAGGATTGCTGGGAAAGAAGATTTGGATCTGGAATAAGATCTGGATCTGGAAGCCCAGGGTATATTTTCCTCTCCCATTTCTGAATCTGAATGGCTGGGCAGCAAAGCAGATTGGAGTTTATAGAGCCTGGAAGCCACACAGACAGGGAGCTGGATCTGAGAGTATAAATGTGGCTAGACATTTTAGAAAGAGGTCCTTCCCAGACTGTGCTCAGTTCGAGAGAGCAGGAGAGACCTGACTGCACCTATGTCAGGTGAGAAAATAGGCCAAAAGCATAAAGTCTGGTTTCCACCTGATACACACCCACACTAGTAAAATGTGGTCTAGTAGATATCTCAGCTTTTGACCAATCAGAGTAACACCCCTCGGGCTCTTATAGAAATGAGTCCCTCCATGCACAGTGAGGATATGGAGGATGGAGACAACATGAAAACTGAGTTAGAATTTGCTTGGGGTTAGGTTAAACATCTTTCTAAATGAGGCTTTCCTCAGAATCCAAGAGGTAGATCTCAAAAAGTAGGTCTGAGAACTGAAACCATCTACACCCACATGGTTTATTATCTTCACTAACATATTAAAATTCCATCCTCTTTATGAGCTTGACTTTACTCTTCCAAGGAACTACTTGGAACCATTTAAAAGGGTTCAGCTTTCCCATAGATAGCATCAAATAGCTGGTACTCTTCAAGGTTCTTTGGAACCCTCACTTCAAAATGCTCGTTTCACTGTGTTTGCCAATCTCAATCAAACTATGTCATCGTGATCCTTACCTAGTCCTAATCAAGCCAGCACTCTGAAGCCCCACCTTAAAATAGACTCCAATATCTCATGAAACGCCCTGTCTTTGCCCTCCACTCTGAGAGGTGCAGCTCCATCAAGGCAGTATAATATTCCCCATTACCTGGGGAAGCAGCTCTGCCTTATCAACAAGCTTTTTCAATGGTCCTTTAATGGAGCCAACATTCAACAAGCCCTTCCCTAGGTCCCTCATCCAGTTCCCAGCTCCCCTGTCTCTCAGGAGTGGCAGGCATTCCAGCAGCTGGAGCCAATCTCCAGTTTCAGTGGTACCAGCAATTCAATGGCCCTTGTCAATTGACAAGTTCCACTTAAAAGAACCTAGCCTTCCTAGCTCACTTCATCATAAGCTCAAAAAAACATGTATATTCCATTTTCACATCACATGTAATAATATATACTGACAACATTTGTTATCATCTATATGGTACCTTATATCTCTTATAATTGCAGGACTCAAATATGGGTATTACAATTTTAATAGTTTTTTCCTTTGTTAATGAGATGTATGGAGGGGTGTTTATATGTGTGTGTGGAATTAGAAATCTAACCAGTATGAGTGAGACCCTGTCTCTATAAAAAAAATAGAAAAAATTAGCCAGGCATAGTGGCACCACCTCATTCCATATACAGAGGAATGCTAGGATTGCAGGCATAAGCCACCATATCCAGCCTATATATAACTTTTAAACATAAATAGAATCGTATTATGCATATTTATAAGCAACTTGTTTTATATACTTAACAGTATGCCCTGGCATTCCTTCCATGTGAGAACAGACACATGTAAAGCAACATGAGCCCTTGCTATCATGACATAGTGATTTCATAGTATCCATGTCCTACAATTTATACATTCTAAATCTTAAAAAAAATTAGGAATTGTGACTCTGAAAGTAGCAAGGTTGTGCGTTGAATTGCATCGCCCCCAAAAGAGATATTGACATCTTAATCCCTAGTACCTGAGAATATGACTTTATTTGGAAATAGGCCCATCCAGATATAATGAGCAATGTTAAGAGGAGGTCAGACTGGGGTAGGGTAGGCAACATAGCCAATGTCATTGTAAGAAGGCAGCCATGGAAAGGCAGAGACACACAGGGAGAAGACATGTGATAAGAGAGGCAGAGTCAAGGGTGCAGCTGCAGGCCAGAGAGCACCAAGGACTGAAAATGTCCACCCAAAGCTAAGGGCAGGCAAGGAAGGATTCTCCCCAACAGCTTTCAGAGCCAGGGTGGCCCTAACTAAAACTTTATTCTGTAAATTTCTCCTGTTTCAAATTACAGTCTTCTGTAAATTTCTCTTGTTTCAAGCCATGCAGTTTGTGGACCTTGGCTATAGTAGCCCTAGTGAACTAATACAGGCAATAATGTCTCATCATCTTGATTCTTGAGCTACCAACAAAAACAAGTCAAGGGACACACATTGCCTGACTCAGAATTGCACTTCTAGGAATCTTGACACACATACAGGATCTGATTCAAACATAATCATTATTATCACATCTCCATCAAAACCCATAATGATCTTGTTCAGAGTAAAGGCTAAAGTCCTTACAGAGGCCTACATATCCTGCATGATCTGGATCTTCATTAGCTCTCAAGCCTCATCTCTCCTCTTCTCCCTGCCTCTCCCCAGCTACACCGATCTCCTACCTACTTCTGGAGCAGGCTGAGCACACATCCATTCTCTGTGCCTGGAGCAGCTCACATGGCCAGCTGGCTTACTTCCCTGACATCTTTTCTCAACAGTTGCCTCCTCAATGAAGCCTTCCTTTGCCACCCTAAATGAAATGTCAGACCCAACCCCAAACCTTATATCTCCCTTCCCTGCTTTGTCTCTTTCCTCATTAGCACCTAACATTATCTACGTTGTTGCTCATTTATCTTGTTTGTTGTCTGTCCCTATTCCAGTTACTATGGCTACATAACAAACCATCCCTAAACTTAGTGGCTTAAAACATAAAACAGCATTTGCTTCACTCATAAATCTGTAGTCTGAGCAGGGCTCAGCAGAGATACTTAATTTCTGTTCCACTCAGCAAGGCTAGGATGGCTCAAAAGTTAGGAGCTGGGAATCATCAGAAAGCTCTATTATGCACACGTCTTGTGCCCACGCTGAAAAGACCTGTATAGCTGGGGCCCAGAATAAGGAGGAAACCTTGGGTGCCTGGAATGGGCAGGACACCTTGGCGCCTGGAACACATAAAGCACTTTGGGCACCAGAAACAGGTATGGCACCTTGAGCATCTGCAGCAGGTAGAGCACCATGGGCATCTCTCTCTATCGCCGCATGGTCCCTCCACATGTTCTCCTGGAATGGTGGTTTTAGGGTTGTCAGACTTCTTTGAGGGCCTCAAGGATCCAACATAAAATATCCCAAGAAAAAGAGCCAGGCAGAAGCTAAATTACCTTTTAGGACTGACTCTATTTAGTTCCTCCCATTTCAAAGGAAGGGAATATAGACCCCACTTTTTTTTCTTTTTTAATCATGGAACAAAGTTTACTGAGGAAGGGAAAGGTAGGTTTGCAGTGCAAGAGCAAGACATAGCTGTACACAGCACAGTACATTTGCCATAGACAATGACTAAGCCCCACTGTCAGGACAAGAAAAGGCCCAGACCCCACCTCCTGATAGAGGAGCGTGAGGAAGGTCATGACAGAACCTACCACAGGCCTCCTGCTAGAGTGTTGGCTTCACAAGGGCAGGAATTTTATCTGTTTAGCTCACGGTACATCTGGCATCCAGGGGTCCTGGCCCATAGATACTGAGTTCAAGAAGATATGAGGTGTCTGGATGCAAGTTACAAACTATTGTGCCAGACTCAGAGTCGGGGCTTCTAAGGGTAACGCACACAGCCTGAATCTGGGTTGGCAAGAGCCAAAGCCCTACAATTGCCAACAGGACAGGGGCGGGAGGGCTGATTCAGAGGAGAAGAGATGAGTGTTGAGATAGGAGCATGATCAGATTACAAACGCACAGCCAGCATCAAGTTAAAATTAGTTTTGCCTTCAGTCTGAACGTTTGAGAGTTTCCTGAGGCCCAAAGGCATGATCCGATTTCAGCCTGTGTTCAATATAAAGTGGCCTTTGCCTGATTTTGCTCACTTATGGCTTATTTGACAGCCTAGGGGAGCAAGAAAAGATATAAAAGCTATGAAACTGTGAGCCAGTATTTCTAAGTTAATATTCAACTAAGCCTTTGTTTTTTTCTAGATCTGGTAAGTGTTTAACAACTGGCTCTCCAAAAGAAGGAATTGGGGGCTGGGGGGGCTGGAGTTGCTGGTCTGCGGCATTTGCCGATGCCCTAATGTATATATTCTCACCACGGCCAGTTTCCAGCCACCAAAATGATATTGCTGCACGTGGACTGGGAAGAGATGGGCACCTTCAGCTGTCTCAAGCCTCTGAACTGGCTCCAGTATGACATTATGACTTTCACTTTCCAGTCTTAACAGAATTAATTATTCTTAAGGGGACAGTTCACTGCGTCTCTCCTCCAGGACTTGAAGTCAAACTGATAACATGAGTTAAATTGGCATTTTTTTCTGTCACCAAAACACAGAAGCACAGCCAAGCTGACTAGCAGAGTGACTAACATCT
The DNA here is from genome assembly GCA_963574575.1 of Galagoides demidoff. Lineage (NCBI taxonomy): Eukaryota > Metazoa > Chordata > Mammalia > Primates > Galagidae > Galagoides > Galagoides demidoff. Next base: position 4,300 of record CAUYQV010025968.1, on the reverse strand, counting down.
TCTTTCTACCACTGCCAGCGAAAGAGAGGTAATAAAGCCCACTAACGGCACGGGATACCCACACCCTGCCCTTCTAAGGGCGTCGGAATCTTGCATGAAGTCAACAGCCTAGACCCAAGTGTCAGAGAGCCCTGCAGTGATGACGTTTATGTTTGTTAGCACTGCACCCCCCCTCCCCGGGAGGGACAGAAAGTCCAACTGTCTGGCAATGGCCAGATCAAGCAGAGATTCATGTTCCTCTCATAACAAAAGTCTGGGTGGAGCAGACCCGGGCTCCTTCGGTCTTTCCACACAGCTATCCATCCTCCTGGTTGCTATGTGGTCACAACACAGCTGCTCCACTCTCAGCATCTCAGAGTTACAGGCAAGAGAGAGAGGAAGGTGAAAGACAACAGATGAGCTCTGGAGGAATCTGACCCTGATAAAGAGCATGCGGGGAGCCCATCCCGACACATCAGCTAACATGGCATGGTCCAGAGCTGCGTCGTGGGACTACCCTCGCCTTCAGGAGAGGTTGAAAAGCAGAGTTTCAGCTGGGCACATTGCTGGAAACTGAGGGTCCTGTGAGGCTTGTCACAGGTATGAATGGCCACAGAAGCAGAGAAGCATGGTCTGAGCAGAAGGATGAGGTCCCTAAGATGTCAGGCGCATCCACTCCCCCGACCATCACAAGACCCTAAAGGGTCACGGCTCTACCCGTGCTGGGGAATATTCCAGGCCTCCTCCGTCATCGAGTTTCCCCTTGAGAAATTGTTATTCCCTCTTTTCAGTTAAGAATGTGATGAAAGGGCCTGGATATCAGTAGGAGGGAGCTCTGAGGCACCAGGGACAGACGTCACAGCTGCTGTTAGAAGAGAATTCCTTCTTAAGGACAGGTGAGTCCCCCTCACAACTGAAGTCTCTCCCCAGAGCTTCTGCATTACTGTTCTCCACACAGACCGGACCTTTCTCCTGGACTGGGCTGCTCTGGGTCACTATGGCAGACCCACCCCAGAGCACAGTCCATGGCAAACTTCAAAGAACTCAAAGATTCTCCAGAACAGTGGTCTCCAAAACTTTTGATCAGAGACTTTACTATTAAAAAAAACTTTATATATATATATATAACTTCTTATATATATATGTTACATACATATATATAACTTCTAAGAGATACATAGTTAACTACTTGTACAATATGTGCATATAGTAGTTAGTATCATAAAACATGCAGCAATAGAGATCTTAAAAGGACAAGCTAAAAATACATAGACACAGCTGACGGAGGCTCAGTCCCAGTGCTCCTGCCATGCCTGGTGGGGCCCACCAGCTGCCCAGTCCCTGGCATGACTCCAGCAGACAATGTCCAGGGCCCAGCAGCCCAGCCATACTTCTGGAAGCACAGGGAACTCTCCATGTGGCACTGGAGCTAGGCTTCATCACACAGCAGAGTGGCACGCTTGTGTGCCTCAGTGGGCGTGTTGTGCACACCACAGATGCCCACCAACTACTTCCTAGCATCGCTGACAGTGGCCAGTGTGGCCACGGGGCTGCTGCCTTCCCCTTTGCCATCTCCACCAGCCTGGGCTTCTGCACTGACATCCACAGCCACCTCTTTCTGGCCTGCTTGGTGCTCATGCTCACACACAGCTCCCTATCCAGCCTCCTAGCCATGGCTGTCAACAGCTATCTGGCCATCTATGTTCCACTCAGGTATAAAAGTTTGGTTACTTGGACCCAAGCAAGAGGAGTCATTGCCATTTTCTAGGTCCTTGCTTTTGGCATCAAAATTGACTCCATTCTTGGGGTCAAACAGGAAAGACAGTGACACCAGTAATCATATGGAGCCCTGGGATGAAACCACAAATGAAAGCTGCTGCCTGGTGAAGGGTCTCTTTGAGAATGTGGTCCCCGTGAGCTACATGGTATATTTTGATTTCTTGGGGTGTGTCCTGACCCCACTGCTCATAATGTTGGTGATCTCCGCTGGGATCTTCATGGTGGCCTGCAGGCAGTTTCAGCTCATGAATGTGCTGATCAAGGACCATTCTCCAGTGAGAGATCCACTCAGCCAATTCATTGGCCACATTCGTGGTCACATTTGCTCTGTGCTACCTACATGCCATTAACTGTGTCACTCTTTTTCAGCCAGCCAGCTTAGGCTAAAGATAAGCCCAAGTGGGCAGTGAACATGGCGATTTTCCTATCACATGCCAATTCAGTTATCAATCCCACTGTTTCTGCCTACTGGAACTGAGACTTCTGCTGTCACAAAATCATCTACAGGTATGCTCTGTACGAGACTAATGTGAAGAGTGGGACAGGCAGGTTGGACCACAGCCTGCTCCTGATGTGGGCCTATGACTGAGGCTCTGCCTCTCTCAGAAGATGGCAACAAATTCACAATGAGTGGCTGATTCTCATGGTGAAAGACAGCTACACCTCATGGGCACAGGGGTTGCCTCTTTTGAGCACTTCCTTGGACTTACCACATATCTAGATAATACTAATACAGACATCCTATTAGTCGGGTCCAAGGGTTGACGAATATATTTATGGTTCTATTCAGCTGCTGTTACTAACCATCACAAATAATGGCTGACGCTGATGGCTTGAATAAATTCTAAAAGATGGTTTTGTTTTGGAGACTATCACATTTACGGTAGAAAATGACTGCAACTGTTTTACTATGAAACTCCTGAGAACTATTTTAATGCAAATATTTTTAAACTTAGACATGAAGGAAAAAATAAAAGTTGACTGCACTAAAAATGTATACTAGAAGGAAGGAAAGCAGCCAGGAAAATTAAAAGTATAATTCTTCAATCAAGGAAGTGCCATATTAATTTAGGGAAATGATATTCTTCTAAATTTGTAAGTAAAATTATCATCACATAAAAATTTTAAGCTCCACTCTTTTCTATACATAGAAGTCAACCATAGGGGTAAAAAACCAGAGAAACAGTATCCCTTCTCTATCAAATTACTCTTTCTAGAGCTAGATAAAGAATTTTGCTTCTCTCTTACGGTCAAATTTGCCCAAGTTCTTGGAACCTAAAATGTGAAAAGTTTACTAAGTAAAATTATATAACTAGAGTCGGGTGCAAGGGCTCACACCTGTAATCCTAGCACTCTGGGAGGGAGGCCCACGTGGGTGGGTTGCTTGAGTTCAGGGGTTAGAAACCAGCCTGAGCAACAGTGAGACCCCATCTCTACTAAAAATATGGAAAAACTGAAGCAAGAGAATCACTTGAGCCCAAAACTTTGAGGTTACTGTGAACTATGACACCACAGCACTCTACCCAGGGCAACAGAATGACACTGTCTCAAAAAAAAAAAATCATATAACTATGTATGTATATTAATAGAAACAAAAAACCCAAAACTTTTTAAAAAATAAAATAAATAGAAATTCCAGTCTTTACTTTCCATACTCTAGCAATTCCTACATGTCCCCTTTGGAAATCAAGGCTTTAAGGTTGCATTAGAGAAAGATGTCAGCATATGTTATGCGTCTAACCAGTCCTTTTGGGGCCTGAGTAATGAGACAAACCTTCCCTTGGCTTCCCCTCTTAGGGTGCTGTACTACAGAAGAATCCATCACCCTTTCCAGCACTGCTGGCTATGCAGGGAATTTTCTAAGAACCCATATTTTCTTCATTCATGCTGAGGCCAGAATCCTAGGACACATATGCTAATCAAATTCCAAAAGCATCTGTTAATTTCTCAAGGGATGTATGAAATCAAGCCCATTTGAAGCATTAAGGGAAAAGAAAAACACATTGGCTACTCTCAGATAGGTGCTTGTGACGTTTCACAATGTTTCTAGGAACTCTGCCTCGATATTAACACCTCCCCACCCTCCCCAAAACCCCTAGACTTCTATCCACTCCAGGGGTCACCAGTTTAAGGAGAATGCCAAAAGAATTAGGATATTTCTAATGTGCTAAATTTAACCCCCTCTTAACAATTCATAACCTAAGGGCTGTTGTTGTCTTTAAAAGGTGGATAGAGCAGGGGGTGGGAATAAGCCAAATGTGAAAAGAAAAGGCAGATCAGAAAAGAGAGAATTTTTTAAAAGGTAAAATAGGACTTAAAGCTCCAATGGTCACAGCCATTGACCTAGAACAAAAGGTAACACCACAAGTAGAAAGGAGAGAGGGAAATGGATTCTTGTTCTTTGACAGACTTTATTTTTTAGAGAGGTTTTAGGTTCACAGCAAAACTGAGCAGCAGGCACAAAAAGTTCCCATATATACCCTCCTCCCAACACATGCAAGTGCAAATAACCTCCCCCACTATCAACATTGCTATCCAGAGT
>CAUYQV010025965.1:0-13883 GCA_963574575.1 Galagoides demidoff | reverse complement strand
TGGCATCACAGCTCATAGCAGCCTCTAACTTTTGGGCTTAAGTGCTTCTTTTACCTCAGCCTCCCAATTACCTGGGACTGTAGGTGCCCACGGCGTCTGTCTTTTTTGTTGTTGTTGTCATTATTGTTTTAGCAGGCCCTGGCTAGGTTTGAACCCACCAGCCCCGGTGCATGTGGCCAGCGCTCTACCCACTGAGATACAGGCACCAAGCCTAGAGTATCTTTTAGATCTTGCTCTATTGCCTAGGTTAGAGTGCAATGGCATCATCATTGGTTATTGCAACCTCAAACTCCTGGGCTCCAACAATTCTCTCGTTTTAGCCTCTACAGTAGCTGGAACTATAAGCATATGCCAGCTAACTATAAGCACCCAGCTAATTTTTTTTTTTTTTTTTTTTTTTGAGACGGAGCCTCAAGCTATCCCCCTGGGTAGAGTGCCATGGCATCACAGCTCATAGCAACCTCCAACTCCTGGGCTTAAGCAAGTCTCCTGCCTTAGCCTCCCAAGTAGTTGGGACCACAGGCGCCTGCCACAGCGCCTGGCCATTTTTTGGTTGCAGCCATCGTTGTTGTTTGGCGGGCCCGGGCTGGGGATTCGAACCTGCCACCTTAGGTGTACGTGGCTGGCGCCTTAGCCGATTGAGCCACAGGCACTGAGCCAATTTTTGTATTTTTTATAGAGGTGTGGTCTTGTTGTGTTTCTCAGGCTGGTCTCAAACTTTGGGCTGCAAGCAGTCCTCCTGCCTCAGCTTTCCAAAGTGCTAGGACGATAGGCAGGAACCTCCATGCCCGGCCTATTTTCTGTTTTCTAAGCACTCATCTTAAGATTGCTTTTGTAATTTCACTCAGGAAATTTATTAGTTCATTATTTTAACTTGACAATCGAAGATAATTTCTTAAAGAATTACTTGGGTGTAAAGTGTTAGCAGAAGATGGGGAGGCTTGTGGCAGAAACTGTGAGATAGGTAAGTAGGATCCTTATTTTAAGGTGGTAGGGAAGCCATGTTAAGAGTAGTAGAAACAAACAAACAAACAAAAAAAAAGAGTAGTAGAAACTAAACTGTCATTATATTATTATACGTTTCTTTCACTTCTCATTGTTCCAGGGCTAAAAAGTAGAATATTCTTTTCTTTTTTTTGAAACCAAGTCTTATTATGCCCCCCTCGGTAAAGTATGGTGGCGTCACAGCTCACAGCAACCTCCATCTCTTGGGCTTAGGTGATTCTTTTGCCTCAGCCTTCTGAGTAGCTGGGACTATAGGCGCTTGCCACAATGCCCAGCAATTTTTTGTTGCAGTTGTCATTGTTGTTTAACTGTCCTGGCCAGGTTTCAACCCACCACTCACAGTGTATGCAACTGACGCTGTAACCACTGTGCTATGGACACTGAACCAAAAGTAGAATATTTTTAATTTGGTCCTCAATGCCCTATGTGGTCTGCTGTCACCTGTCTCTCCAGTTTCACTTCATGCTATGCCTCCTTTCCCCATGTAAACAAATATACGGGGAGTTGGAATGTTAGGGTTGATTTATTCATTTCGCTTTGCCTGCTATTGTATTTTTACAAAGAGGAACTCAACAGTCTCGTTCTTGTGAACATAGTTGAGAAGAGCATAGGTAAAACACAGCAACTGTGCTTTCTGACTTGGAATTCTGCATTTAATCTTGACTAATTGTATGGATATATTTTTCTCTTTAACAGGTTTGTTCACACATAAAAATCTCCTGTAAAAATACGGAAAAGAATGGCAGCGGAAACCCAGACACTGAACTTTGGGCCTGAATGGTGAGTTTTCAAAATCTCATCCTTTTCCATATTGGATGATGAATAGAGTAAGGTATTTGACAAGTGCTGGGTGATTTATAAATGTGCATTATTTATGACTTTATGTGTCTAGCTGAAAGCAATGTACTGGCCCAGGAGTAAATTATATTTAGCAAATGACTGTGTTCTCTATTTCATAAAAAGTTTTTCTGATCATATAAGGATATTGGAATTAACATTCCACACAGGTGCTACCGTAGGAAATTTACTTTTTATTTGAGCCATCATCTATGTGCATATATAATTTTATATAATTGCAACATTTTTATGTCTATATATTTTCTGCTACTATGTTTTGTGATTACTCATTTAAAAAATAACTTAGTTAAATATTTGCATTTTATTTTATTGATGGCCTTAGGCCAGGTGGTTCAGAATAATTATACTGGCTATTAGTAGTGGTTCTGTCTAGAATTGAGTTAGCATTGGCCATAATAACAATTGGCCCTTGAGTCTGTCTAGAATTGAGTTAACATTGGCCCATAATAACAATTGACCCTTATACATGTGTTTTGGACCCTGAAAATGGAATTCTTACAGAATTTTGAGAGCTGTTACATGGTAGTGTGATTTTCACTTCCACTAATTTTTTTCCCCCATGGGCGGCACCTGTGGCTCAGTGGGTAGGGCTCTGGCCCCATACCGAGGGTGGTGGGTTCCAACTTGCCCGCAGTCAAACTGCAAAACAAAAAAAGTAGCTGGGGCTTGGTACCTGTAGCTCAAGAGGCTAGGGCACCAGCCACATACACCAGAGCTGGCAGGTTTGAATCCAGTCCAAGTCTGCCAAACAACAATGATGACAACTACAATCAAAAAAAAAAAAAAAAATAGCTGGGCGTGGTGGGCTCCTATAGTCCCATCTACTCAGGGGGCTGAGGCAAGAGAATCACCTAAGCCCAGGAGTTGGAGGTTTCTGTAAGCTGTGACACCACAGCATTGTATTGAAGGTGATAAAGTGAGACTCTGTCTCAAAAAAAAAAAAAAAAATTTTTTTTTACCCCCAAAGTTGGTGATTGAAGTTTGATTAAAGATCTTCTCTTCAGTGGCATTAATAACAATAATTACTTTTTCCGTTCAAACCTTGAAATGATCCTCTTTGGTAAAGTCAGGCAACATCTAAGTAGATAAGTTGCGTTCTTTTTTTTTTTTTTTTTGAGACAGAGTCTCATTATGTTGCCCTTGGTAGAGTGTCATAGCTCACAGCAACCTCAAACTTTTGGGCTTAAGCGATTCTCTTGCCTCAGCCTCCCAAAAGTAGCTGGGACTAAAGGCGCCTGCCACAATGACTGGCTGTTTTTTTGTTTCAGTTTGGCTGGGGCTGGGTTTGAACCCTCCACCCTCGTATATGGGGCCGGTGCCCTACCCATGGAGCCACAGGTGCCGCCTGATAAGTTGGAATCTTGTCTCAGACTTTTGATTGTTTATGAAGCATACTTCTTACAGTGTAACTTCCTATTCAAAGATTCTCACTAACCCTATTCTAACATTGTTTTTTTGCATACAATTCCTAAGTTTTCTATTTTTTTTTCCTCCGAGGTGCTTTAAAACTATCTGATAATATTTGGTGTTTTGCTCATTTTCAGATATGGCATTCTACTCAAAGTCTTGATGATACAACAAATGTTTCCAGCTGTGTGCTGTTACAAAGAGAATTTTTTTTTTTTCTTTTTGGAGACAGTCTCAAGCTGTTGCCCTGGTAGAGTGCTGTAGTGTTAGAGCTCACAGAGCCCTCATACTCCTGGGTTTAAGTGATTCTCTTGCCTCAGCCTCCCAAGTAGCTGGGGTTAGACGCGCCCGCTGCAACACTGGGCTATTTTTGTTGTTGTTGTTGTTGCTGCTGCAGTTGTCATTGTTGTAGCCAGCCTGGGCTGGGTTCGAACCTTCCATCCTCCATGTATATGGCCGGTGCCCTACCCACTTAGCTATGGGCGCTGCCTATAAAGATAATATTATTGAACTTACACAAGTAAGCATATTGCCATGACAATAATAATACTCACTAATAGTTTAATTCTAAGGGGATTAGATAGGGAGAATTATTATTTCTTCTTGACTTAGAAACCTAAGTTTTCTGAACCTTTACTAGCATTTGGAGACTGAGGAGAAATCAGTATTTGAAGTTTTAAGAACTGGTGCAGTGCCTAACGTTGACTTACATAATGCTGTATTTGTTTTAATTATTCTATATTTTAAATATGACTTATGTAATTATAGCTCACGCCTATAATCTCAACCTTGTGGATGAGGCAGGAGGATTGTTTAAGGGCGGGAGCTCGAGGCCAGCCTGAGCAATATAGCTGGACCCTGCCTCTACAAAAAAAAAAAAAAAAAGCCAGGAGTGCTGGTGTGCACCTATCTAGCACTCAGCACCTACTCAGCTGAGTAGTCCCCGCTACTCAAAGACTGAAGCTGGAGAATTGCTTGAGGTTAGGAGTTTGAGGTTGTAAAGAGCTGATGATGCCACTGCACCACAGACTGGCTGCAGAGTAAGATCCCGTGTCTAGGAAAAAAAGTTTTTTGGCCGAGCATAGTGGCTCACACCTTTAATCCCAGCACTCTGGGAGGCTAGGGTAGGTGGATTGCTTGAGCTCAGGAGTTCAAGACCAGTCTGAACAAGAGCAAAACCCCAGAAAAACTAGTGGAGTGTTGTGGTGGGTGCCTGTATTCCCAGTTACTTGGGAAGCTGCGCTGAGATGATTGCTTGAGGCCAAGAGTTTGAGGTTGCTGTGAGCTATGATGGTATTCAACCCTAGGGTGACACAGTGAGATTCTGTCTCAAAAAAAAGAATGTTTTAAAATTATCATATTAATATGTTTCTAGAAAAATTATAAAGTATAAGTAAGGTAGAAGGTATAATCACCATAATTTTACCATCCATAGTAATCTGTAAATTTCTTAGTGTATCCATACACCAAGAAATTTTTTTTAAGACAGAGTCTCAGTTTGTCACCCTGGGTAGAGTGCTGTGGTGTCATAGTTCACAACAAACTCAAACTCTTGGGCTGAAACAATTCTTTTGGCTCAGCCTCTCAAGTAGCTAGGATTACAGGCGCCTGCTACAACACCCAGCTATTTTTTTTAGAGACGGGTCTCTCTCTGGCTCAGGCTGTTCTCAAACCTGTGATCTCAGGCAATCCACTTGCCTCGGCCTCCCAGAGTGCTAGGATTATAGGCATGAACCACCCAGCCTGGCCTTTCCAGGTAGTTTTATGTGTGCTTTTTTGTGTATATGTCCATTTATTTTCTCAAAAGTGGGATCATGCTGTACATTAAATTTTGTGACCTTCTTTTGAAAAACAAGTCAAAAATAAAATTTTTTTATCAAAAAATATTTTCTATTAAATGGTTAAACTGTATGGATGTTACATCATTTATTTAACTTGTCCTCTAAATGTAGCATATAGAGATTCTCAGTTTTTCATTATTATAAAAATACATATTTTTCAAATCCCACCACACCAGGTGGATTTTTAACCCTTTAAAAAACATTTCATACTAATAAGAAGATACAGACAATTAGGTTACAATGTTTGTGTTTGATAGTTAAGGTCCCTGTTGTAGTTATGTACCACCCCTAGGAGGTATGCACAATGTAAGGGTATAAAAACATTTTTAGTGAACATTGTTGTAGTTAAATCATTATTCATATCTTACTAACTTCTTTTACTAGTAGATTTAAATTTATATAGCTCACTTCATAAACCATTTTGTACATAGCCCTTCTGTAGTTATCTGGAATTTGTAACTGCTGCTCTTTTTAGAGTCTCACCCTGTTGCCCCAGGCAACAGATGCCATGGCATCAGCCTAGCTCACAGCAACCTCAAATTCCTGGGCTCACATCCTTCTGCCTCACCTCCTGAGTAGCTGTATCTATAGGTGTATACCATCATGCCTGGCTGTTTTATTGTTTTATTTATTTATTTTTGTGGAGACAGGATCTTGTGGTGTTGCCTAGGTTGGTCTCATACTCCTGGCTTCAGGCAGTCCTCCCAGCCCAGCTTCCCTAAGTGCTGGGGTTATAGGTGTGAACTGTCTCACCTAGGCCATTTATTTTATTTTAAAACTGTATGTGTCCATTTGCTCAGGCCAAAAGTCTTGGAGTTATCCTTGGTAATTTCTTTTACTTTTATATCCCTATCTCCAGTCTATCACATTATGTTAATTCTGTCTCCAGTGTATCTCTGTAATGTGTTCATTTCTCTGAATCTTCATTGCTGTCACCTTAGGGAAAGCCACCACTATCCATCTCTGACATAAATTCTTTTTTTTTTTCCGAGACAGAGTCTCAAGCTGTTAACCCTAGGTAGAGTGGCATCACAGCTCACAGCAACCTCCCAACTATTGGGCTTAAGTGATTCTCTTGCCTCAGCCTCCCAAGCAGCCTTCCCACCACAACGCTCAGCTATTTTTTTGGTTGTAGTTGTCATGGTTGTTTGGCAGGCCTGGGCAGGTTTCCAACCTGTCAGCTCTGGTGTATGTGGATGGTGCCCCAGCTGCTTAAGCTACAGGCGCTGAGCCTGACATAAATTCTTGTAGCAGTGGCCTACTGATGTTTACTGACTTCAGTTTTTACTTTCATTCCAATTGTTTTTCTCCCAGCAGCTAGAGAAATCTTAAAATGTAAATTGAATTGGCTTGGCGCCTGTAGCTCAGTGGCTAGGGCTCCAGGCACATACACTGGAGCTGGTGGGTTTGAACCTGGCTTGGGCCTACCAAATAACAATAACAACAAGAAATAGCTGGGTGTTGTGGTGGGTGCCTGTAGTCCCAGCTACTTGGGAGGCTGAGGCAAGAGAATGGCTTAAGGGGGTGGTGCTTGTGGCTCAAAGGAGTAAGGTGCCGGCCCCATATGCCGGAGGTGGCGGGTTCAAACCCAGCCCTGGCCAAAAACTGCAAAAAAAAAAAAAAAGAGAATGGCTTAAGCCCAAGAGTTTGAGGTTGCTGTGAGCTGTGATGCCACAGCACTCTACTGAGGGTGACAGAGACTCCGTCTCAAAAAAATATATATAAATTAAATTAAGTCTGCCTCAAAATCCTTCAATAGCTATATGTCTGTTAATAGGACTTTATTATTTTCTTCAATTTGCCTATTTGGTGAAAGCTGGGCAGGTGTTTGGTCTAGCAAGGCCCTGAGGATTTTGAGCTCTCTGTTTCGCCCATCGTTTTGCACTCTTTGCAACTCCTATCCTTCTCATTCTTCTTCTCTTTCCTCTTCTTCTTCCTGTTAACACCTCCTTTTCCTAACAAACCCCCACTTCCACTCCAGTTGGTGAAAAAGGTTGGGAAAAATATTCCTAACAGCAGCAAAGCCATGTTTAATGACAAGTAGAGAAGAAAGAGATTTAAGAGAGAAACTTTGAGACATTTATCTTTAGGTAAAGTGTGAGAAAGATTAGTTTTGAGGGTGGCCCATTGGATTTTATTTGGTCATTGTGTGTTAGCGAGGAAAGGATTGGTAAGCAAGGAGAATTTTACTCAGATTTGCATCTGAAATAAGGAAGTAGTAGTAATGTAGAGGGTGGTGTAGGATCCATCATTTAGGATGTAGTACCAATTGTAGCAGTCCAGGCAGGAAATAAAAATACGTAAAGAAGAATAAGTTATTTGGATCAGGGGCTGGCTTGAGAAATTTAGGGTTTAAAACAAGTAGGATGTGGGTGGTGCCTGTGGCTCAGTGAGTAGGGTGCCAGCCCTATATACTGAGGGTGGTGGGTTCAAACCCCGCCCCAGCTAAACTGCAACAAAAAAATAGCCAGGCATTGTGGTGGGCGCCTATTGTCCCAGCTACTTGGGAGGCTGAGGCAAGAGAATTGTCTATACCTAAGAGCTGGAGGTTGCTGTGAACTGTGACACCACAGCACTCTATTGAGGGTGACAGAGTGAGACTCTGTCTAAAAAATAAATAAATAAAAACAAGTAGGGTGTGGTAATTGTGTATGCAAGATGATGAGTAAAGGATGAACCCCAGATTCTTTTTTTTTTGCAGTTTTTGGCCTGGGCTAGGTTTGAACCTGCTACTTCTGGCACATGGGGCTGGTGCCCTACTCCTTTGAGCCAGAGGCACCGCCCTTTTTTTTTTTTTTGGTACAGAATCTCACTTTGTTGCCCTCAGTACAGTGCCAGGGCATCATAGCTCACAGCAACCTCAAACTCTCAGGTTCAAATGATCCTTTTGCCTCAGCCTCCTGAATAGTTGGGATTACAGGTGCCTGCCACAACACCTGGCTAGGTTTTAGAGACAGGGTCTCACTCTTGCTCAGGCTGATCTTGAACTCCTAAGCTTAGGCAGTCCACCCACCTTGGCCTCTCAGAGTGCTGTGAGTATAGGTGTGAGCCACTGTAATATAATGATATCAGAGTGCCCTTAACTACCTTTGGGAATACAGGGGATGAAGGGTAGAGGAAGAACAAGCTGACTGTAGGGTTTTGGCCATGTGGAACCTAATAGGCTATACGTGGTTGTATATGAAAATTTGACTGTGGAAGAGGTGAGAGCTGAACTTGAGAATCATGAACCTTCACAGAAATGCTTTTTGACTCCTACACTTTTATACATTTGTTCTGACATTTCCAAATTGCTTTTATAAGCTGAAGTTTGGATTTTAAACAAAGAGGGGATTTTGAGGGTATAGATTGTAGAGGGGTTCTTCTTCTTTTTTTTTTTTTTTTTTAAGAGGCTATTTTTGTTGCCCTTGGTAGAGTGCTGTGGCTCCACAGCTCATAGCAGCCTCAAACTCTTGGGCTTAGGCAATTCTTTTGCTTCAGCCTCCTAAGTAGCTGGGACTACAGGCGCCTGCCACAACGCCTGGCTAGTTTTTGGCTGTAATTGTTTGGCAGGCCCGGGCTGGATTCCAACCTGTCAGCTCTGGTGTCTGTGGCTGACGCCTTAACTGCTTGAGCTATAGATGCCGAGCTGCCGGCTATTTATTTATTGATTTTTTGGTTGCAGTTTGGCTGGGGCCGGGTTCAAACCTGCCACCCTTGGTGTATGGGGCTGGTGCCCTAATCACTGAGCCACAGGTGCTGCCCATGTAGGGGGCTTCTTATTACTGACCAGTTACTACCCATGGTAAAATTGGGCCTCTTTTGTTGAATAGATTTTTTTTATTTTTTTATTTTTTATTTTTGCGACAAAGTCTCAAGCTGTTGCCCCTGGTAGAATGCTTTGGTCTCATAGCTTACAGCAACCTCCAACTTCTGAGCTCAGGCTATCCTCTTGCCTCAGTTTTTCTATTTTAGTAGAGAGGGCATCTCCCTTTTTGCTTTGGTTGGTCTGGAACCTGTGAGCTCAAGCTGTCCACCAACTTGGCCTCCCAGAGTGCTAGGAATAAAGACTTGAGCTACCACACTCAGCCTGTTAAATAGATCTTTTTTTTTTTTTTTATTGATGGTAACTATGTACATTAATGCACTTCTGGGGTACAGTGTGGGGAACAGATCTTGATAAAGGTCAGAAAGGTGAAGGTGATGAGGATGGAAAATTTTCCCTTGGTTTTGGCAGTGTTAAGATTATTGATGAACTTTGCTAGAGCTAGTGGAGTGGTGGGAGAAGTGGTGGACTGGGTTTGGAAGTGACTGGGAAGTGAGGGAATAGAGATGTTTCTGGGATGAAGAGGAAAGATGAACAGTGCATAGCTAGAAGGGGGATACTGCATTAAAGGACTTTTAAACGAGTCGCTAATAGATATATTTAGAGACTGAGAGGAAGGTACATAGAAAAAGATTGAATTTCTAGAAGAGAGGATTATATGGAGGAGATAATACTGGTGGATTTTTAAAGAAGGATATTACCCAAATATGTTTTAGCTTTTCCAAATATCTGTAGGTGACGAGGGACTTGGAATTGGATTTGTTGATTATTGAGACAGAGAACAACTGTTATCCTCATTCAGGCAACCATTTTCCCTTAGTCTGAGTTCCTTTCAACTTGCCTTAGTCTCTTTATAATAGCTAGAGGAATCTCTGATTGTTATTCTTAATAGATCTGGTACCTGTAAGAAGTGTCAGTCCTGGACGTTGGAAAGCCATTGGGGTCTATTAGAAGGGACAGGGTGGTGAGTTTGAAACCTTGTTGTGAAGAACAGTTGAAGAAATTAGGAATTGTGAGGCCATGAGAAGTGGTTTTTGGTGAGACATGGCGACTGTTAGCCAATACTTGAATGATTTTCACTTGAATGTTTAGATGTGCCCTCTAGTGGTAGAAACTATTGGCAAGTATATTGGCTCAGTATAAGGAATACATCTTATTTTATATATTTTTATTTTATTTTATTTTATTTTATTTTTAGACAGAGTCTTACTCTGTTGCCCAGGCTAGAGTGCCGTGGTTTTTAGCCTTAGCTTGCAGCAACCTCTTATTCCTGGGCTCAAGTGAGTGATCCTCTTACCTCAGCCTCCCACATAGCTGGGACTATAGGCACCCCCACCATGTCTGGCTAGTAGAGATTGGATCTTACTCTTGCTCAGGGCTGGTCTTGAACTACTGAGCTCAGGGGAATCTTTCTGCTTTGGCCTCCCAGAGTGCTAGGATTATAGGTATGAGCCTCTGCACCCTGCCATGGAAGATATTTTAAAATAATTTTTTTTTTGAGACATTGTTTTGTTCTGTTGCTCTGGTTAGAGTACAGTGGCATCATTTTTGCTCATTGCAATCTCAAACTCATGGGCTCCCATTATCTTTCTGCCTCAGCCTCCTTAGAAGCTGAGATTGCAGATGTTAACCCCACACCAAGCTATTTTTTTCTAATTTTAGTAGACATGGGTTCTTGACTCTTGCTCAGGCTGTTTTTGAATTCTTCAAGCAATCCATCTGTCTCAGCCTCCCAGAGTGCTAGGTTTATAGATGTGAGCCACTGTACATGGCACTTAAAATAATTTTTTTTTCTTTTTTTTGCAGTTTTTGGCGGGGGCTGGGTTTGAACCCACCTCCTCCAGCATGTGGGGCCGGCACCCTACTACTTTGAGCCACAGGCGCTGCCCTTAAAATAATTTTTAATGAAAAAATATGAATATTTTAAGATAAGACATGATGGCTCGGCACCTGTGGCTCAATCGGCTAAGGTGCCAGCCACATACACCTAAGGTGGCGGGTTCGAATCCCCAGCCGGGGCCCGGGGCCCGCCAAACAACAATGATGGCTGCAACCAAAAAATGGCCGGGCGTTGTGGCGGGCGCCTGTAGTCCCAGCTACTTGGGAGACAGGCAGGAGACTCGCTTGAGCCCAGGAGTTGGAGGTTGCTGTGAGCTGTGATGCCATGGCACTCTGCCCAGGGGGATAGCTTGAGGATCCGTCTCAAAAAAAAGATAAGACATGGTGGCTCATGCCTATAATCTCAGCCCTTTGGGAAATTGAGGTGGGAAAATTGCACAACCCAAGAGTTTGAGATCAGCCTGGAAGATACTACTAAGACCCACATCTCTACAGAACAAATAATAGTTGGGCTTAGTGGGTTGTGTCTGTTTTTCCGTTTATTTGGGAACCGGAGGCAAGAAGATTGCATTATTAGCCCAGGAGTTCCAGGCTGTAGTGAGCTGTGATCTTGTCACTGTACTCCAACCTCAAGGCCAGAGTGAGACCTTCCTCTTACAAAATACACATACACACATATATTCATATGAATTTATTTTATTTTATATTACATGTATGTGTGTATATATATTGTTTGTTTGTTTTTTGAGACAGTCTCACTATGTCGTCCTCAGTAGAGTGCTGTGATGTCACAGCTCACAGCAACCTCAAACTCTTGGGTTTAAGCGATTCTTTTGCCTCAGCCTCCCAAGTAGCTGGGACTACAGATGCCCGCCACAATCCCTGGCTATTTTTTTGTTGCAGTTGTTATTTTTTAGCAGGCCTGGATGGAGTTTGAACCCACTAGCCTCCGTGTATGTGGCTGGCACCCTATCCACTGAACTATGGGTGCCGCCCAACATTTTTTATTTTTATTTTATTTATTTTATGGGACAGAGTCTTACTTTGTCACCCTTGGTAGAGTGCCATGGCATCATAACTCACAGCAACCTCCAGCGCTTATACTCAAGTGATCCTCTTGCTTCAGCCTCCCAAGTGGCTGGGACTATAGGCATCCACCACAATGCCCGGCTATTTTTAGAGACGGGGGTCTTGCTCTTGCTTAGGCTGGTCTCAAACCTGTGAGCTCAGGGCAGTCCACCTGCCTTGGCTTCCCGTAATGCTAGGATTACAGGTGTGATTGCCTGGAACATTTTAAAATAGCAGAGAGAAAAGAAGCTGACCAGGTTCATTTCAAAAGGATCCAGGAGCCAACTTTAAGAGTCTCTGACCAGTGAAGCTGGGACAATTTAAACATTGTTAAGAATAATTGTAGTGAACTGAACTATTATGTAGTGATAAAAAACAATTTTTAAATTAATTTTGCTTGTACATGTGTATATTAGGTTTCCACTTTTGCCTTTACAGAATTAAAAAGGCTAATTTTAATGACAATAACAATATTTAACATAAGGACGGAGAACAAAAACCTTATAAAGAGCAAATGAAGATAAAGACATTCAGAAAAGAAATCAGATGATTGCTGCAACAAAATATTAAGCAATAATAATAGTAATAATGCAAAGAAAATAACATTCACATTGTCAGAAGCATATCTACTATAGAATACTTTGATCAGTTAACTTTTTCTTATTTTGTTTTTTCCAACATATCAAAAAAATAGACAACTAATATTTATAAATGAAAGTAACAGATAATTTCAAAAAAACAGATCATGCCAAATCTTATAGACAATAGAAAAAGAAATACTTCAAAATCATTCTACTTAATCTGAATACACCTGATATTAAAATTGGAGAAAATATATTATTATAAAGGGGAAATTACAGACATATTTCACTTACAAATGAGGATGTAATATGATAAACAACATATTAACATGTTGAATTAAAAATTAATGTTTAAGTAATGTCCTTTGGTCCAAATTAAATACAGTTTATATAAGAATTAGTCACTAATTAGTCACTAAAATAAGAAAGAAATTAGTGACTAAAAAACAATTTTTTACTCTTGGAAGATGCTAGTGAAATTAGTCATTTCATTGGAAACTAATAAATAGGCCAGGTGCAGTGGCTTATGCCTGTAATCCCAGCCCTTGGGAGATGGAGGCAAGAAGATTGTTTGAGGCCAGGATTTTGAGACCAGCCTGGATAATATAGTGAGATCCTCTCTACAAAAAGTAAAAATAAAAAAGAGAAGACAAATACAAGGACGGAATCAAGCCTTTTCCCTTCCTTTCCTATATAAATTATACCATTTGGTAAGTATACCAGATAAAGAAGGAAATTTCTCTTTGCAGAAATAATCTGGCTAGTAAATAAAGATAGAATATGCTTACTTTACAACCTTAATGAATTTAGGGGTCCAAACATTGATTATCAGTGGCTGGTGGCATCACAAAAACATCTAGGCAATATGTACCTCCTGATAAAATAATTTACCACCACATATGAAGTATTTCCAAAAAAATGGAACCCAAATTGATTGAAGTCTCAAAGTCTCTACACCCAGTCATCAGTTTACATGAAATGCAGAGGCCATGTTTGATTACCTGATGGATAAAATCAGCTGAATCCAGACTTTTTTAAAAAGTCCTTATTTTTAAGAGGAAATGAAGATTTAATTTACAGATGAAATAGTAAATTTTTTTTTCAAAATAATATCAAAGGAAGTATAGATGAGGTGGTGCAAATGGAAATACAGAATTGTCCAGGGATTATTTATTTTGAGCCCGAGTGATTGGTACATGGGAGTTTGTCACCTTCTTGGTGCTTTTATATATGTTCAGAATTGTCCATCATAAAAAGTAAAAAAGGCGCCTGTGGCTCAACCGGCTAAGGCACCAGCCACATACACCTAAGGTGGTGGGTTCGAATCCCCAGACCGGGCCCGCCAAAACAACAATGATGGCTGCAACCAAAAAATGGCCGGGCGTTGTGGTGGGCACCTGTGGTCCCAGCTACTTGGGAGGCGGAGGCAGGAGACTCGCTTGAGCCCAGGAGTTGGAGGTTGCTATGAGCTGTGATGCC
>CAUYQV010025961.1:0-18716 GCA_963574575.1 Galagoides demidoff | reverse complement strand
TTATTTTGGGGGGTCAGAGTGTTTGTCAGTTTGTTTTCTTTTTAAGACTTTCTTCTTTATAGTTTTCTGTGTTTAAACACTACTTTTAAGTGAACTCTATGTGTTTTCTTTTAGTAAAAGAAATCTATGGTGTCAGCAGATGCCAAGTGGCATGCTTGTGGTGCTATCCTTTTGGATAAAAAGAATTTTGACTGGAGGACCTATGCATGTTCTGAGTTTGGTGTCCGATGTTCATCCCTGATTCCAGAGCAGAGGACATGACAGAACCAATAGCAGGCGGAATCTCGCCCTGTATTTGAATATGAAAGAGAGTTTGGGTGGATACAAAGGGGATTACAAAGGGGACGATAGGATCCCCTATCGTGAGATGATGGTAGAAAACGGTTCAATGGAGTTAGCGCCTATATATCAGCAGTGAGGCAGGTTCGAATCCAGCCCGGGACTGCAAAACAACAATGACAACTACAACCCAAAAAAAAAAAAAAAAAAAAAAAGCCGGGCATTGTGGCAGGTGCCTGTAGTCCCAGCTACTTTGGAGGCTAAGGCAAGAGTGAGGTTGCTGTGAGCTGTGACGCTGCAGCATTCTACCCAGGGGCACATAATGAGACTCTGTCTAAAAAAAACCAAATGGTACAATGTTTGACATGTTGAAAGACCCTTGTGTGAGTTCCAAGAATGGTTATGATAGGAAGAGAAGTTTGGGTAGGGAGCTTCTTATAAGTAATGGCCACCAAGGGCTTAGACAGTCTCATAGTTGGAGAGATATTTATGAACTATTGCAGCACTCGGAGTGGTTCTCCACTTCCCTCTTCCCCTCGCCTTAGAGCCGAAAGGAAGAGACAAAGTCTAAAGAATAATGCAGACGTGTTTAGAGCCACGCACAACCTGTTCATTAATAGTCAATGTAAGGGTTAGCCCAAATTTATAGGAAAAAGTTCATTTTTAGCTAAACTTCTGATAACTGCTTCCAAAAAGTATCCCAGGTGGGTGCGGCTACCTTCAGTACCTCCTGCCATGGGGTGCCTTCCGTACAGACGTTCTGTTCGGCATTCAGATGAGGATTCTACACATCCAGGCACTAAATCCATCTCTGTTTCAGGGTTGCAAGTTGTTTATTAAAGAGACAAAAGGTAAACACAGCGTACTGCTGTCACCCTATTTGCATGGTTTGTTTTACTTCGTTTATTTCTAAATTAAGGCTCCTTGACAACCACCCTAAACGTTATTGCCAGGCACCAATCTTCAGCCCCATCGCTGCTTCATTCCTATGTCACTGTAACATCCTTGAGTCCAATGTACAAACATACGTGAGAATCGGGACTGTGAACAGTCACAGATGTGTATGTACGTTGTGTGTGTGAGATGAGACTTGTACGGCATAATTTTAACATCATAACTTCAACCAGGGAGCTGGTTTTACCCCAAGGCTCCTCTCCTGACCAGTTACATGATACTGTGCAAAATCCTTACCCTCTACATGCCTCAGTTTCCCTGTCCAAAAATGCAAATAGCCACCCTTTCCACACTGGATTGTCAGGACTGAATTTGACCAAATGTGTAAATAACTTAGAATGTTGCCTACATATAGGAAGCATGCCACACATACTCTCTATTACCACCGTGGACTTTGTAGAAATATAGAATGCAAACAAATGTTTGAAATTGTGACAACAGTAGTCATATTTGCGTTTTAAGTTTACCCTGTTCTATCTGCATTCTCAGTAGCAAGTAGATTGCTTATTATTCATGCTGATTTCTCTCTCCATGTTGCCTCGAACCCATTTTACAGAATGAGAATGATCTTCCTCCCTTTCTTGTCATGTAATTCAGATTGATTCCATGGCAGGGAAGCCAAGGAGTGTCCAGGGTGAAGATGACCCTTGGTAACCTCTGGCAGCCTTTCTTTGTTCCCTTAAATAGGGAGAACCCACCTAGAACAGGTGTGCAGACAGGCGTCTCTGCCCCAGCGTAGGGCAGTGGCAATCCCTCTTTCCAGGCGTTGGAGATACTTGTATTTCATGATCAGTTATCTGCCGACAGGTGTCTTAGAAAAGTGCCTCGGCTTGAAATTGTCTGTTCCATCATCCTGTCCATGGAATAGTACACAAAAGGATTGTTGAAGGGGCACACACACTTTTCTTTAAGTAAATTAGGTTTTCTTTGAAAGGTGTTTTCCGTCTTCCCCGTGACAGGTGCGACTCCCCAAAGACACAGAGTCCTCAGAGATAAGTGAGTTCATCCAATGATAAATGTGTTTCACCCTCCAGGAGTGTCTGCTCGACCACCTCTGGGTGACAATTCCCTGAGTTTGAGTTTGGCAGAATGAAGAATCTCTGTGTTCCCCCCAGCCCCAACCCTACTGTGTTGGTGCTGCTAAGGATTAGGGGGTACTGCTGTGGGACAATCGGGTTGTCTTTCTTCCAATGATGATTTTGAAAGCAAATAGTTTGATCTTCAGAATCTGATAATGATAAAATATAATTTGAATGGCTGGAAGGATTTGTAGGCCAAATCAGTTTCCACTGATACTCAACTGTAATCTTTTAATCTCTATACAGAGTCGGTTCAAAATATACAGAAAGGCTCCCTCCCACCTGGAGGTGGTCTTATTAGGGACAAGCTGCTATTATGGGTCACAGATCTCTGATCCAGACAGAAACTCCAGCAATTATGCTAAGATTGTATGAGTTTTCTTACCACGTAGATGTGAATAGATAAGAAGACAAAGGCTCAAACAGACAAGAATGGTTTTGTGAAAGAGAATAAAAAGCAGTTCTTTGAGGAAGGCTAAGACGTGAGACAGAAGTGGGTAGAACTGGGCCAAGGTGAAATAAATGAACTAAAGAGATTTCAATATAAGTTAAAAGAAGGGGCTGGGCCTGGTGGCTCATGCCTGTAATCCCAGCACTCAGAGAGTGAGGAGGGAGGATCACTGGGACTCAGGAGCTCCAGACCGGCCTGAGCAAGAGCAAAACCCCATCTCTACTGAAGATAGAAAAATTAGCCAGGTATTGGGGTGGGCGCCTGTAGTCCCAGCCATTCAGGAGGCTGAGGCAGGAGGATCACTTGAGCCCAGGAGTTTGAGGTTTCTGTGAGCGAGGCTGATAACACAGCCTCTATTCAGGGCGACAGAGTGAGAGTCCGTCAAAAAAAAAAATAGTAGGGATAAGGAGGAGGTGATGTTTAGAAATAGGATACTAACAGGCACATTTACTGATCCCTCACCATGCGCTATAGAGATGCTAAGGCCTTACACTGTTTAATAATCCCAAGACCCCCTGGCGGAAGCAGCGTTATATAGCAGTTAGAGCACAGGCTGGAAGGCGGCCTAAGTTTACATCCTGATGTAACTTAGGATGCTGCATCATCCTGGACCCTTTGTTAACATCCCTAAATCTCCTTCTGCTCATAAAAATAGTGCCTGTACCTCATAGAGATTTTGAAGGGATGACATAGAATAATGCCTGAAACGCGTCTCTCTTCCCTAAGTCCTCAGTAGTGTAGATGCTAACTGGGATTCAATAATGATGCCACTTGCCAGATGAAGAAACTAAAGGAGATTCAGTAACTTGATCTCTGATCCAGACAGAAACTCCAGCAATTATACTGAGATTGTATGAATCTTACCGACCTAGTCTGTGGCAGAGCCGGGACGTGAACTCAGTCTGGGTCATGCCAGCACCTATATATTTAATTTAACCCCACATGACGAGGGGCTGAGGGTACGGAAGAAGGATGCGATCAGTTCTCAACTTCTGCATCTTACAACTTGCCAGGCTGAATGAGTGTGCACCCGTCCATCAGTAGGTTACTGGATAAAACCAAAAGATCAGTTATAAGTGCCAGACATTCTTACAAGTTCTGAAACTTTAAAACCTGAGTTGTCCTACCACAAATGCCTTTGCCTTTGACGTCAGAACCAGATTACGCTGCAAACTCTCAAAAGCATAACCAGTATAATGGGATTCTAACAATTAGAATAGTAGCAAAAACCATACCTCTTTTGTGAGTTCAGATTAATCACTTGAGGTCCCACAAACACTCACAAATAGAAATTTTAGTGTACTGGAGTTAGGTGATATCTCAAAGTAGTTTTATTTTGCATTTCTCTGATGATTAAGGATGGTGAGCATTTTTTCATAGATCTGTAGGCCATGCACCTATCTTCTTTAGAGAAATTTCTTTTCAAGCCCCTTGCCCACCCTGAGATGGGATCACTTGTTCTATGAAGGTTATGTTAATCAGTTTGATGAAAATATTTCAAATTGTGTATGAAAACACCACACTGTACCCCATGATTGCATTAATGTACACAGCTATGACTTAATAAAAAAAAATAGAAAAAAAAAAGAAATTTTTAGTGTATCCCTCTTACAGTTTTTCATACCCTGATCCACATGAATTATTCCCGGTTTACATTCATTTCATGAACGTCAGTTCAGAAGCCAGTTACAAGGAGCAGGAGTGGGCAGAGAAATCTGGAAACTGACCTGGCGCTTTGGCTGCTGCTGTTTCTGGGGCTTCCACATGGTGTCACTGCTGAGAACTGGTCCCACCCCCGCAGCCAGGATGGCTTCTTGCTGCTTAAGATCCTAGCTCAGGCCAGAGTGGTAGCTCCAACTTAGCATCCTATGATTTAAGCCCTCTTAGGTTTCACGCATATGGTCAACAGTTTCTGTAAAGTATGTCCACTGCTGGAGTGGCAGGATCTGAGGCCTCTGCAGTATTGGTCACCTGGGGTGTGCCCTGCTCACATTTCTCCAACAGGCCTTTAGAGATGGATGTTGATTCGAGATCAGCAGCCAAAGTGCTCTCTGGGGCCAGTCAGGAGACTTCAGGCAAGAAAACCTTGGTCAATCAGAGAGGGTCTCAGAAGTCCTGTGACATCCTTCTCGTGAGACAAACGAGTACGTTTGCCTTTCTCTAACACAACCCCAGACCTTTCCAGATGTCAACACCTGTACTCAACCCCAGGATATCAGTTTGCAGAGATTGTGCTGTTTGCTGGGGTATTTCTCCTGGTTACTTCTCGGCTCAGGCAGCGTCCTCTTGCCGCATGGCTGAGAGTCTCCTCCCAGCTCGTGGCCTGCATCACGGTCTCTCAAACACGGCTCTACCCACATGTGGGCCTGGGTAATTCTCTGTGGTGGGGCTGCCTCCCGGGGCAAAGAAAGTCTGCATGTTCCCCTGTCGCTACTCCTCAGGCCCCTGTGGCCCTGGTCTCCATCACTGTAGGAAGGAACCAGGTGTGTTGCGGATTAGAAGTGTAAGCTTGAGGGAGGCGGGCTAGCCCTTCTTTGCCGGGTAGCCCAGAGCAACCTCCACACTAGCCTTTTATTGAGACCGTACAAGACAGTTGAGGGGAGTATTAGACAATGACTATGTGCCTAAGGATCGCCACGGGCTCGGGCTTTCTCCACAAGGAGTTACCCGAGGGTCCACCCGCCAGCTGCAGATCATCCTGCTCAGAGGTCACCTGACTCTTGGCGTCCTCTCCATCCCCCTCTGTGTTTTCACAGGCAGAACTGCTTCCAGTGGCTTCTCAGGCAGGAAAACATAAAGGCATCGTCCCTCTTTTATGTGGCTGGTCATCTTTTCTAAGCCAAAAGTCAAGGCCCAGAGCCTGACAGATGGGACTTAACCTTTGAAACCTATGAGTGCTGAAATCAGAGCTGCATAGTCCTGGGGAGGGGTCAAGTCCGTGTGAGGGTCACTGACACTGTCCAGAAAGGAGCCGCAGCATCTTGTGATTTTCTCCCCCAAAGCCATGCGGGAGCCTGGATCTAAGAAAACCCTTACTATTGAAGTGTAGTGGAGAGCTGGCCTCAGTCATTTATTCAGATAGGGTCTGTCGTGGCCTCTACTTCCACAATGCTGCTGCTTACCTAGATATTGAAGAAATAAACAAACAGAGCCCACCCTGTGTGATACAGCCTGGGAGATGCTCGCGGTTCTGCAGCAGGGAATGGGGGAGAAGGAATTGGCGTGATCAGGACAGGTTTCCCTGCGGACGGGGCACTGAGGATGAAGATACGAAGGGGCCAGCTACATCACTGGTTCTCAGTCAAGGATGACTTCTCCCCCAAGGGGACTCTTGGCAATGTCTGGAGACATTGTAGGTTGTCACACTGAGGAGATGGGGGCTGCTACTATGGACACCTAGTAGGCAGAGCCCAGGGATGCTGTTAAACATCTTAGTATGTGCAGGACAAGCCCCGCTACAGAGAATTATCCAGGCCTCAAGCGTCAACAGTGCCACAGTTGAGAAAATCCGATGCAGGCTCAGAGCTGACAGGTCTATTCCAACGACATGGCAAGAGAACACTGTTTAAGCCAAGAAGTAACCACAGGTAAATAGCCTTAAAAAGAGCATAGTTTGTGCAAACTGATAATGCTGGAGTTGAGTGCAGGTGTTGACGTCTGGAAAGGTCTGGGGTTGTGTTCAGGGGGAGGTACAGTCAAGTTAGCTAATGCAAGAGAGTCCACTGCGTGCGCTTGGAGGGTCCAGGAGATTAAGGAAAGGAGTGAGGCCGAACAGATGTAAGCACAGGGCATGGTGGGGAACCCGGAGAGGGCCACCAGCTCCCACGGTCTCGAAGAGATACAGACTCAGAGTTCCTAAACATTCTACGTCTCGGAGATAAGCCTGCAGCCTGGAACTTTCTATCTTGGCAAATACCTTATTTTAATCCTTTTTAAAACACTGTGCATGATAAGAGAAGAAGAAAAAAAATATCTGCAGGTGTCCTGTTGGCTTGCAGAGCTTGACGTGGCAACATCTAGATACCCAGGAGTAGCTAATTCCCTCATCTATAAAGAGGGGTGTCTGGGCCATGTGCTTTCTCGTCTTTTCCAACTTCACGCCCCTTGTCTGCAAAGAGCAGAACACCAGATCACCCTGGATTAGAGGTGGCTGAGACACCACGTGTTTCTCTCAGGGAGCTTCTCGCCCGCTGCTCCCGCATCTTTTCCTCCACTGAGTTTTCTAGACCTGAGCAAAAGCCATCAGCTTCCCCAGGCGCCCCATCGCCAAGACTCACGGAAACAAGATGGAAAGAAAAGACAAAAATTCTCCTTAATCCCGGTTGATATGTGACTTTGCTTAGCACTTGGAATATTATTAAGTGTTTGAATTTCTCCCTGCGTCTTTTTCACCGAGACGACTGTCTTTCGGTTTCGTTGACAGCCTCTGCAGGACCGAATTGACAGCTCTTTAAAGGCGGCTGACGAAAAGCAGCATTAATTAAGTCATTGCCGGACTGTAATTGTGTTAAGAAGTAAAAATCTAATATGAGAAAAGGTTAGTGAGTCTTCTCTTGTGTCAGATTTCCTACCCCCTATGAATATTAATGTCCTTAATGAAGACAATCTTTGCCTCGTCAAGCGTTGTTCTGCATTCAGGTGCCAAATCCCCGTGCCACTGATTTGTTTTTAAAGAACAAATATGTCAGGAGAGAGTCACTGTCCTGTTTCTTATCAACATCCTGGAGGATGCTTTTGTATTCCTGGGAAGACTTTATAGATTTTGTGCGCGCCCACAGGTTCTTGTTGGGGGGTGACAACGTGCGGGCGAGATAAATGAGTTACGGTAATTTAATATTAGTGTTGGGTTTGATCACATTAGCTCCTTTGCTGTGTGTGTGAGCACTATTCATACATTAGCGGGATTACAAGCAGCAGTTTTAATCAGAAAACAGGGATTCTCTCTGGAAAAAGGAGAGGCCTGCACTTTAAGCATGGAAGTGAGTTCTGCGAGAGAGCCGGCTCCTCCTTTGCCCCTGACCGGCTTCTTCTGAACGAGCAGATGATGAATGATGGGGGCAAAGGAGGAGGCTGCTCAGGTCGGCTGGAGGCCCTGGGAGAGCCACCTGCGCAGGGGACCCGGTGTGCTTCTCTCTCGGTCCTTCTCTCTCTTTTATTATGTATTCCTGCCTCCTCCAATCAAAGACAGAATCCCACCTCTCTTCTCCAGAATTCTTGGCCAACAATGGAGTGATCCTTTTTAAAAACCTATATACAGGGTGTCCATAAAGTTTGCATGCAATTTGAAATAGTTGTAAATTTTAAACTGCACTTGAACTTTACAGACACCCTGTATGTGAATGTATACGTATGTTTGTGTATGTTGTATACAGGAGGTGCCAAAAAATGTATACATTCTAAGAAAGGAAAAAACTATATTCAGATTGTACTACTCAATTCTCATTGGACTTCTGCAATTATCAGGGATACAAGATACGATATACAAGATAAATGTTATTGGCATATATTGAGTGTTGCAATTTGAATACAGTTTTTTTCTCTTTCTTAAAATGCGTGTACGTGTTTGGCATCCTCTGTGTGTGTGTGTGTGTTTGTAACTTGGATTCCTCTGTTCTACAAAGCCCAGAGTATCCTGCTTCTGTGAATCAAGTCAGCATCCTCAGCTCTTTTTTCCCTGCTGGCGAGAGCTTGATGGTGAGTTGATCAATTGGGTTACACGCAGATTTGTGTAACTGGTTTAGCAAGAAATGGTTTGGGCTGAAATGGCAGGCAAACTCCTCAAGAGTAGCTCGGTTGTGAGAGTTGCTGCCACATACCAAGACCATGTTAGGGATGGCCCAGGGCTCCCGGCTCCAGCCAACTTTCCACTCAGCGTCTCTCCTGTGGGTCTTGTCCTCATTGCCCGTCATGACTGTTGAGATTCCAGCCATTACACTCACATTCAGAGCATCTCAGAAGAACAAAGGTGAATCACGCTAGACAATTATTACTGTGCTAGACATTATTTTATTTAATGTGCGTGTCATTCTGTGATGTTATCACCATCCGTATTGGTCTTCCATTACTCCACAAAAGTAAACACACACTTGTTGTTTCACAGCTCCCATGGGGCAGGAGTCAGGATGTGAATCAGATGGGTCCTTTGCTCCAGGTCTCCCAAGGTGAACTCAGGGGCTGCCTGAGGCTATGACTGTCATCTGAGTCTCTGGGTCTTCATCCACATCACTGGTTGTTAACATGGTTCATGTCCTCATAGGGGTACAGCTGACACCCTCTTCTTATGCTCTGTGTCAGCCAGACACAGTTCACCTCCAAGGGCTCACACACAGCTCCCTGTCACGGGGCCCTGGAGGCCATGTGTCTCCTTCCAGGCCAGCAGACGTGTATCCCTCTGATGCCTCATCTTCTTTTAAAGTCTCTTCTGATGAGGCCAGGCCCACCCACATAATCTTTCTTTTGATTAACTCCAAGTCCACTGATTAGTAGCCCAATTACAGGAGTGATTTTTAAATCACACTCACAGGGAGACTACACAGGCTGTGGGGCACTCTGGGAATAAGAGACTTGGGGGCCCTCTTAGAATCCTACCCCAAGGAAATAATAATGCTTAGAAAGACCGAGAACCATACCACAGTCTGTAAGTGGAGTGACCAAGGCTTGTATTGATGACTTTATGGCTCCAGATCCCTATTTTCTAGCTGAGCCACTCATCGTCAATATACTTAGAGCAGTTACCATGGCCCTTGGTTTTACACAAAGTCCTTTAATCAAGTATCTGTCAAATGAAAAATATTAATTCATTCAAGATATGTTTATGGAGGGTTTCCTATATGCTAAGAACTATTCTGACATGAGGCAGAATAGAAAAGTGAAACGGGATGGCCAGAGTTCAGATTCTGACTCTGCCACATGTTGGGTATGTGGCCTACAACCAAACTAATCTCAGTTTGTCCATCTGTCAAATGGGTCTCCTAGTAATAGCAGGCTTAGTTCATAGACTTGTTGAGATCTATGGCACTCACGCAACATTTGTCATTATCATGAAACATTTGCATCCATATCGTCTATTTTTAATTGCAAACTTTTGGAAGTCATGGGTGGAGCCTGGAAGCCTTTCTATTGCACTATCCTGTCCTTCCATCAGACACTAAGACACATCAGAAAATTAATTCTCATGAAAGATGCTGATAGCACATTTCTGCCACGAGGCAGATTTTCCCCATCTTAACACACACACCCGGGCATTTGGAATAGAGGGAAAAAAAATGCACATTTTCCTGGTTCTCTCCAAACACGGTGCAGACTGTGAGGCTGTTTCTTCGGGTGGGGGGAGAATCAAATTGGCTCCAGACTCCTTCTCAGCTGCCAGACCGTGGGAAGTGAAAGAGAGTGTCAAAACTGGCAGTTGACAAACAATGAGATTGTTCCAAAATGAGGAGGATTGGCCTAAACAATATCCCTCACAAATGTTTCTCTCAGCTTTTGATGAAGAAGGAGAAGGCAGAAAAAAAAAATCCCATAAATCCTTCCAAGATATTCTAGAACACGGGGGTCACGGTTTGCAAAAGTTTCAAGTTTAGTAATGTACCAACGTTTAGTAGATAGGAAAAAAAGCTTAAGGATACAAGTAATATGTGTAGCCAAAGTAGTCTTTGTCTAAAAAGAAATGAATGATGAAATAAGTAAAGCCCCCTTTTCATCCCATCCCCAATTTCACTCCTATCTTCCTGTAGGGGGGCCAGTTGTGAGTCTGAAATTGGGCCTTCTGACTATTTCTTTTTTTTTTTTTAATAAATTGCATCTATGTTCTAGTCCCTGAGAAAATATATAGAATTGCTTTGGTATTTTTACACAAAATAGATAGAATTGTTTGGTGTTCCTTTCGCTTTTATATAAAAGTATCACGGTGCACAAACTGTTCTGCAATCTCTTCCAACCGTGTCTCTGAGGCCCCTCATGTTCGTAGATACTGACCTTGCTCATTCCTTTCACACTGCTAAGTATCTACCTTTAATTCATCTATTCCCACATGGACGGCGTAAGTTTATTTTTTCCAAATTTTTGTCTTCATAAGCAATGCCGCAATGCATATCTGTCAGGAAAAGTGTGACAATCCTGCCTTGTCTATTACACTTTAATCTCGTCATGTGGTGCTTAGAGGGATAGCCTCTGAAAGATTTTCCTGGGTTTTGTTTTGTTTGTATTTGTTGGTCAGTTGGTAGGTGTCTTACTCCTCTCCGCTATCACACACTAACCATATTTTGGCCACCGTGGCAGGTGCCGGGGATGTCAGATTAAATGAACTGAGACATTTGCTCCAGCTCTCGGGCACCTCAGATACTAAACTATGTGATAGAGCTGTGTATGAGGAGCTGGGGGGCACACAGTAGGGCATCTAAACCAGATGCAGAGATGGAGAGTTAAAGAAAGATCTCTGGAGGGGTGTTGTCAATTTGATGCCATGCCTCCTTCAAAAAGCACAGGCGCTGCTATGTGGAAGATGGCGCGACCTGGGAGGGTGACTTCATTCACATGTAGATGACACCACTAGGGCCTCCATTGGATTCTCATATAAGACTGTGAAGGGGGAGAAAAGGTTAAGAAATAATAGGGAAAATACTGTCAATTGCAAAGGCCTATTGACCTGGAAAGACTCTTGCAAGCTTTGAGAAATAGATTATATGAGCGCGTGTGTCTGTGTACGTGTGTATTTGAAAGAGGAAGAAGGCTGCTGATCCTCCTTTATCCAGAACGGTGACTTTCAACTGGCGAGCCCTGAGAGGATCTTAGGTGTGCAGCAACAGTTTTTAAAGACCATTAATTAAATTATTTTTGAAAGGAGTTCAAGGCATAGTAGGTATATTCTCTTTTTGACTCTTTTTATTTTTCAATCAACATGATTTTAAGTGTGCCACGGAAGTTGAACTATAGGTTCAAGTGCACCGTGACATTAAAAAAGGTCAAGAAAGCATTGGTCTAGACCCTCTGCTAGCTAGGTTTCTTGTCAACATTTCGAGTCATAATTTTTATTTTTTAGGCTTTGTTTGGCACATATGTTCATTTCTTTAATTTTCATCATATTCGTACCTCTTCGATGTTATTCCTACCGAAACTTATTTATTTTTTCAATTTCAGATCAGTATAAGGGAGCACACGGTCAGATTACATTGTTTGCATTTGCGAGAAGTCTGAGTTGTGTTTGAGTCCTTCACCCAGGAGGTGTGTTCCGACTACCCCCACATTGTTTTTAGTTTTGTTTTTTAGAGATAGAGTCTTACTCAGTTGGCCTGGGTAGAGTGCCATGGGGTCATCCATCATGGCTCAGGCAACCTCAAACTCTTTGGCTCAAGCAATCCTCTTATCTCAGCCTCCCAAGTAATTGGGACTACAGGTGCCTGCCACAACACCTGGCTGGTTTTTCTGGTTTTAGTAGAGACGAGGTCTTGCTCTTGCTCTGTCTAGTCTCGAACTCCTAAGCTCAAGGGATCCACCCGCCTCGGCCTCCCAGAGTGCTAGGATTATAGTCATGAGCCCCTGCACCCAGCCTACCCATACATTGTACCCATTAGGTGGGACTTTTTTAAGTCCCCTCTCCCACCAAATTGTAATTTTTATGATGAAAAGTCATTTTTGGTTTTCAGCACCAAATTTCCTGTTATAAACCCAGGGCCTCACTTCTTCTCTTCATGTTCTGAGCCTGGAACATAAGTTTCTCTTCACTAATTACTTGTAATTCTTAAATCTCGAGCTCTGTGTTTTCCCCTCTAAGACTTACAATGGGTCTGATCCAGGCGACAGCAGAAGGGAAGGTCATTTAAATCAAGGGCCTGACATACAAGTGGGGAAGATCAAAATATCTTGGGCCTAAGGCTTCTTTCTACAACCATTGTCATTCCCATCACCTTCCCCCAAGTCTGACAAAACCCAGCATCGCCTGTGCTCAAGCTCCCATGTGCTAAAATAAAACCATCTCCTAAAAGGAAAGAACATCAAAAATGGACCTGGGTTTTGAAGCTTC
The DNA here is from genome assembly GCA_963574575.1 of Galagoides demidoff. Taxonomy (NCBI): domain Eukaryota; kingdom Metazoa; phylum Chordata; class Mammalia; order Primates; family Galagidae; genus Galagoides; species Galagoides demidoff. The sequence goes on along the minus strand of CAUYQV010025961.1, from coordinate 5,935 downwards.
CTTCCCTATTTTGAAAGGGATTTCTCACATTTGTGAACTTTATTTTTTTTAAAGAAGGAAAAACATGTTTTTTACAGGAGAAATGAGAGAAAATACATTCTGTGGTGTTTTGGTTTCTGTTAACCTCAGATAAATAGAGTGGATGTAAAATCAAGACAAATGTATCTTACTCTAAGTTTTTGACCCTTTGTTTCTTTTATGTTTGGGGAAGTTAATTCAAAGTAAAACTATTTGCCTCTAAGCGGGGGTAGTAGATACCAGAAAAGGAATACATCAAAATGTAAATGTGCATATTTCAGGCACGCAAGGAAGAAAGTCAGGCTGAGTGAGAATTTGTTTTTGAAATGGAAGGTCTATTATATACTAAATTGACTATGGGATTCCTATCCCTAGTTACATTTTGATTGGGACTACTTGTAGAGGGATGAACACTAAAATAATATTTGAATAGGAGTCCATTTAGATAAAAAAAAATGCAGTCTTTAAGGAGAGCATTGAAATGTATTATACTCAAGGGATTTTTTTTTAATTTCCTCTTTTTAAATGGAAAATTAAAATGTCCATTGCCAGCATGATAGTGGATATGTATGTGGGCTTTTTTTTGTTCCCTCTTCTAAGGACAACTAAAAAATTTGGACATTTCTCCCACATACACACGTGCACACACACACACACGTGTACATATTAAACAGGAAAGAACTCCTGAGAGGTAGAAAGAAGACAGATCAACTAGACATCTTGAAACTCAAGGAAGGGCTTGGTGGTGATGTCCATGGATTTTCTCTGTGCCTCGGACATCTGGACTTAGGAGCTGGAGATGCTACATACCAGCTAGTATTAAAAAAAAAAAGTCACTGGGCGGCACCTGTGGCTCAAAGGAGTAGGGTGCCAGCCCCATATGCCTGAGGTGGAGGGTTCAAACCCAGCTGTGGCCAAAATCTTCCAAAAAAAAAAAAAAGGTGACAAGTATAATTTGCTCTCCCCAGCTATAGGACCTCAGAAAGTATAATTTGCTCTTCCTAGCTATAGGACCTCAGAAAAGAGGAGGTCTGGTATAATAAAACAGAAAACTTTGTTTTGTTTTGTTTATAGACAGGGTTTTGTTCTGTTGCCTGGGCTGGAATACTGTGGCATCATCATAGCTCACTGCAGCCTTGAAGTCCTCAGCTCACACAATCCTCCTGCCTCAGCCTCCCCACCAGCTGAGGACTATCCCTGCATAAGCTATCGTGCCTGGCTCTCAAAAACTTAAATAACAAATATTCTGTATTAGCCAAACAGCACACACACACCAAAAAAAATGTGGCCTGGACCTCCTGTGGCAGGCAAAGCTCACTTGGTGGTTGTCAAAGGCCCAGGGTGCATCAGGATGGCCATCCCTGCCTGGCAGTACAATTCCATCCCCTCCCCCTGGGGTGCCAGTGCCGGCCACAGGGAAGCAGTAAGAAGGCTCTCCTCCCTCTCAGCCAGCAGAGAGCTAGAATTCCCACAGGAGTCTTAAGAACCACCTTTCTGGTGTTGATGGTAGATGCATGAGGAACTGGGGCTTCTAGCTGGGCATGGGAGGGAAGTGATCATGAGGCAACGTGGAGACCCTCATGAGGTTGGAAATGTTCCGTATTTGCATCAATGCCAGTGCCCTGTGATGTTGCACTGTAGTTTGGCCAGATGTGATTGCCAGGAGAAACTGGGCCAAGGGATCTCTCGGCATTAGTTTTTTTAACAGATGAGTGTGATTCTACAGTGATCTCCAAATAAAAAGTTTAATTTAAAAAGTACAAAATGAGAAAGAAAATGAAGCATGCAGGCTTCGGGTTCATATACTATTTTCGACGTCTTTATTCACAAATCATTTAGCAAGCACATACTGGGCACCGGGCAGAAAGGATCCTAAAATGTGCATTTTGGGTTCTTGCCCTCAGGGATGTCTTAATCTCTGGAGGAAACCCCCATATGCAAAACAGTGAAAAGGAAAAAAAAAAAACCCTCCTTAAAAAGGGATTATTTGGAGGTTCCGTGTTTTATCAAATAGTCATCATTTGACTATTTGGTAATAGTCAAATAGCAAAGAGAAAAAGGATTTTGTAAAATACAGTAAGATTTTTATACATTTCCCAACTTGTATAACTCCAGAAATGTGTTGCAAGGAATAGTGACCTCCCCTCCCCGTTAGAGGGCCAGATCTATCCAGACAGGTGGGTAATTAGAACCAATGTGTATCTTGTGCTGCAACCTCCTCTTTAAAAATCACCAAAATCAGTATCATCTTTTTTCATCCTGAGATGGTTTAAATAAATAACATACAGACTAGGTATTATTTTTTAGACTCCATTTGGCTCAACTCTCAAAGTATCACTTCTCTTTCTCTTTGTCCTGGCCCCAGCTGTCATCACCCTGCCCCCATCCACGTCAGTTCACGAAGGGCAGTCCCTGCCAGCCAAGCAAGACTTTGGAATTCCCCCCCGTGTCATTCCAACCAAGCAGAAAGATGGAACAGAAAGAAACCTGCAAACACCACTCAGGGAGAAATTCCAGTTCTGTCTCATTTTGGTCTTCTCTAACCATTTCTTCCACAGCCTGACAGAAAATCTTTCTTCAGAATCCTGCCATCTCTTTTCTTACAAGTGAGCTCCTTTCACCGTTGTTTTTGAGTTTGCATTATGGCCAGATTTAATACAACGTAGTCTACCCAGGTGTCCTCAAACTACGGCCCGTGGGCCACATGTGGCCCACCTAGGACATTTATCGGGCCCGCCAGGTGTTTTTGCCATTGCTGCCTGTCCGCTTAGCAGCTGACTCCTCCCAGGCCTGCGGTCCGGCCCTCCAACGATCTGAGGGACAGTGAACTGGCCTCCTGTTTAAAAAAGTTTGAGGACCCCTGCTATAGACTAATGTTTCCCAAATTCAGTTCCGCACATTGGCAACAGTCTATGACAAAATTTTTACAGATCATCAGTGAAATAAAGAAGATAAGAGAAGCACAGAACACATTTTACAAGGCAAACACACTCAGCTGAATGGATGGTCTTCGACCCAGATATTCCGTTTTTCCTATTTTTCAAAATGACTTTTCCATGCAAAGGTGTTATCACTGATGCGAGTTACATCTTGCTTTTTAATGCTCTTTCCAGAATAAAAGTTGGTGCCTCTATAATGCTCTACACCTCTCTTTTTTGCAACATACCTGTGGTTGAAAGTAGCTATCAAAAATAGTGTTGAATTTTTTGAAATGGTTACATTATTTACGTTTGTTAAAGGGCATGCAAATACAATGACGGAGTGAATTTTTCTAAGTTCCCTGAAAAGCTAGGAAGTGCTCTCCTACTCTGGCCCTTCCTGGAGAGTCCAAATGCACATTTGCATTTTATAGTTTCTGAAAAATAATATTGTAAAACCGCTTTTAACTTTGTGTACTTTGGAATTTTCTTAATTATACCATACACTTTTTATAGTTTCTACTATATATATATATTTGTTCTACAGCATACATTTTAGTGCTACCATAAATTAAGTATTATATATTTGCGGGAAGAAAATTATGGGAGGAAAAAAATCTGAATAATACTAGTCAAGCAAACTTTTATGGAAGTAATGTATTTGGGGCAAGATTATTTAAAAGTCAAAAGAGACTTAGCTTAGCTGCAGAAAGTTATACCAGGTACCGCCCTAAATGTGTTATGTGTATTATTTCTCTGTGTCCTCATGATAAACCCATTAGAAAGCTGCCATTCTAATCCTGGTTTTCCAGATGAGGAAGCGGAGGTGTATAAGGGTGAAATGATTTTTTTCAAAATCACATGGGAGCCATGAATGGAACTCAAGCAGATGCAGCTCTGGGTGCCAGGCCTGTCACCGTCACTACTGGGGCAGTCACAACCTGGTTTGGTCCCTGTTTTAGTTGTTCCTGAATCTACTTGGCCTGGTAATCCTCTATGGGATATTTAAAACCCAAGAGAACATCTGCATGTTGACCACCAAGGAACTGTAAGAAGCTGGTCGACATGCAGGGATGGGCAAGGAACTAGGCCTGCTGGGCTGATACGGGCATGTGGTGCACATCTGGTCTGTGAAAATTAGGTCAACTCGAGGAGGTGGTCAGCTGTGGAGGTTCCTTCCACCGTAATTACTGCTCTAAAAAGAGGTAATGAAGATTGACCTGGGTTTGTTGGGCTTAGGAAAGGGCAGGGAGTGGATGTAGAGAGAGATCCGGGTAGACTAAATGACTCCCAGGGAGACCCAATGAGCCAACAGGAAAAGGGCTTTGTTGCTGGGCATGCCTAGAATCTTGGAAATGCCTTTTTGCAGACAAAGAAGGCAAAAGGAAGGAGTTTGGAGAATTAAGTCAATTTTATTATGTTATTCATCATAAATAATTTCAAACAGCCATTTTCCTCCCAAGAACTAGCTACTAACTTCTGAGAACTTTACCCTCTCCTGGTCACACCTCAAATATAATATTTTAAATCAGAGGGCATAATATTTGATCACAAACCACCCTGACCTCTTGTCGTGAAGATGTATGCTCTGAATTTTAAAAGCCCTCTTCTGGAAGTGGTGACAGCCAATCATCCCATTAAATAAGTCCCCGATATTGACAGTATGACTGGGAAATATGGAATTATTTATAAAGATGACTTGTTCTAGAAAATTATCGTGCTCAAGACATGGAAATCCCACCTTCCTTTTTCATTTGCTGTGATTAAATCCAATTTATTTCGGATGTTATCACAGATGAATAGTAAGTAAAGTGGTGTCAGGGCCATCCTGAGTAGCCGATGGGTCTTTTGGTTGCCTCTACGTGTGATTCCACCTTCCGTGAGGCAGCACCAAATTCTTGTCTCATGACTGTAGAATTCTTGGATCTGAAACTGGCTTGGCTCATTTAGGATAATTAAAGCCTCTCTCATTTGGGGCCCCTTCCTTCTCATCATGAATCGGGATACAATCTTTTATCATTAACTGATCCTTAGGTGGATCAGGGTGGAGTTTATTTTGCTTTAGATATCAAGAACTCTTTTCTCTTATTTTATTTATGTACTTTTTGAGGCACGGTCTCACACTGTCACCTTGGTGGAGTGCTACGGCATCATCATAGCTCACAGCAGCCTCAAACTCTTGGCTTCAAGTGATCCTCTTGCCTCAGCCTCCAGAGTAACTGGGACTACAGGCACCTGCCCTCATGCTCGGCTAGTTTTTCTATTTTTAGTAGAAATGGGGTCTCCCTCTTGCTCAGGCTGGTCTAGAACTTCTGAGCTCCAACAGTCCTCCCACCTTGGCCTCCCAGAGTGTTAAGATTACAGGCATGAGCCACTGTGAGCCCAAGAAATCTTTTCCATCTTATCTATCTTGTAACTAGAAGGTACCATGAGCCATGCTTCCCATTGATCTTGGAAAGAGAATATATATATATTTTCCTGACTTTGGGGGTCTTAGCAAATCTGGTCCCTGCCCACCTCTCATCTCATCCCACTCCTCTCTCTTGTTCTCTCCAGGGTCCAGCCTCATGGCCTATGTCCATTTCCTGGAGCTAATCAAATTCCTTTCTGCACATTCTATTTTGAGGGCTAAATAGTCTTTCTTTCTGCCTCAACCTGATTTGTTCCAATTTGTCTTTTCAATATCAGCCTAATTGTTACCTTCTTAAGGATCAACCTCTTCCTCCCCCAAACAAGGCCATTTTCTCCTGTTATGAATTACTTCACCCTTTTCCTCTCTTCTATAACACTTACATCAACTGGGCAGCACCTGTGGCTCAGTGGATTGGGCACCAGCCACATATACCAAGGGAGGCAGATTCAATCCCGGCCCCAGCCAAACTGCAACAAAAAATAGCTGGGCGTTGTAGCTGGCACCCGTAGTCCCAGCTACTTGGGAGGCTGAGGCAAGAGAATCACTTAAGCCCAGGAGTTGGAGGCTGCTGTGAGCTGTGATGCCA
>CAUYQV010025959.1:0-26748 GCA_963574575.1 Galagoides demidoff | reverse complement strand
CCAGCAGGGGTAGGAGGTCCAGTTTTTAGGGGGTTTCTCCCGTGGGATAGAGTGGGAGGAAGTTTGAATTCTGCTCGCTTGTTTGCATGGAGTAAACTGCGAGCACTTGTTGCGGGGGAGGGGACTCCCGTCCGCTTGGTGGTGGATTCTGTACCTTTTGGTTGTCTTTTTGGAGTCGCAGCTCGCCTCAGGAAGGTTGAAGTGTGCTCTTCAATCTTCTCTCTTGGCTCTGCTCCAAACCATCAGCTAATTAGCTAAACTTCTGTCCTTTCAGCCTCCTTCTGGACAGGAGCTTCTGTAAAAAGCTGGCTGCGGTCCGCCATCTTGGCTCCAATTTTTATTTCTACTTGTAAGGTGTCATGCATGACACCTAAGTTGATGTAGATATACTAAATATATTTAGGTATATCTAAATATATTAGGTAGGCATATAGATAATTACCTATCTAATATTTAAGATAGGTAAATATCACTTATCTAAATACTGCAAGTTTAAGGTTTATGTAAAGTTTCTTTAATCTCAACTTTCTATTAACCTGAACAATAAATAAATCAGCCTTGCATAGGTATAAAAAAAAGACTACAAAATTAAAGACTTAATTTTGCTTTGCCTACGTATATTTGCTTTTGTAAGTAGACTAATTGAATGTTTAGAAACTTTCACAAAGTATGTGAACTAACCTGTTTCTTCGGCAATTTAGAAAGCATAGCTTTAATATGCAGTTTCTAAATCGTTTCTTTTTTAGTATCCTTCATCATACTTATTTCTGTATGCATCATGAAACACACATGGTGGCGGTGATAGAAAAATATCCATAGTAATAATTAAAATACATTGAAGACTTTTATGTTCTAGACACTGTACTACAAGCTGTCTGTGTTATCCTATGTCAGCACAGTAAACCTTTGAGATGGTCATTATCCTCATTATCTATGAAAAATTTAAGTCTGGGGAAGATAAGTGTCACATAGATACTTTGTTTTTATTTGTTTATCTCTTAGGATATAAAAGTATAAGTTTATGTCATATTTTAGAAGGAGAGAGGGAGAGAGAGGAAAGGGAGAGGAAAGGAATCACTTAGAGACTGTAGGAATTGCTTTGTTAGCAAAGTCGGGATTTGAACTCACGTTCTTAACTCCCATTATATATAATGTGAATAAGGTGTTCAGATATGTTTGTTTTCCAGTCACCTGATTATTAAATTCCATTCAGAATCAAATAATAGCTTACTTAATGCTGTGCCTAATTTTAACTTTCTTAGTGCTCGAGACAGACTCCTCTGGATAAAACTCCTATTGTAGCAACCTCTGTGAAAGATGAAGTAGAATTTTTCGTTCATAAGACCAGTAAATAGTTTCCCAGAAAAAAGGAGACAATATAACAATAGAGGGATTCACTGGGTCCTTTCTGTGCTACAAGGGGGAGGTGGGGCAGTGAGGAGAATAAAGCCAAGAAAAGCAACTTTATGTCCTTTGCTGGCTTAAGATTTAATATAAATTCAGGGTCATAACATTTCTGGTAATAAAACTTTTTTTTTTCTGAGTATCTTTAATAATGGCTTTTTAAAAAATTTAAATGATTTTATGCTTTGTAGTTTAGTGAAAGGAGTGATCTTTTAATGAATGGCTATGGTCATAAAATTTGAAAAAACACTGATGGACTCAATAGGCACACTATATATGCAAGTATAAGGCTTTTGCTTTATTTGCAATTTGCAGCAGAAATTGATGGAGAAAGTATTATACCAGTTTTATGAAACATACACAAATAGCATTAGAAATGGTATATGTAAAGAGCTGAATCATTACAATAATAAGACCCTGACTCTAGAGATCTGTTAGTCAAAGTCTACAATTTGACTTTAGGAAAACATTTAGCAAGTGGCAGTAAGTTACTTTTTGATCTGTTAGGTCAGTCGGATTAGATTCGGGTATGGGAAGGGAATCTGACATTATGTCATTGACATCATCGTCCTGGTCAGGAGCGTGGTAGGTTTACTGACATTGTGAAATGAAGCAAAAATGAACTTGCAGTGGCACTAGTGACAGTTTCTTCCTCTGGTGAACTCTGCCTCTCACTGCAAACACTACCCTATACTCAGGAGTCAGAAGTGCCACATTAGATGAGAGCATCCCTCAGACCCCAGTGGAGCCGGTGGAGAAATGGAAACAAAAAAACAAATAGTGGTTAGACTGGCAAATGTGAGAGGAGAGCTTACTGTTGAAATATTTTGTTCCATACATCTACCTCTCTGTTTTTGTGCCAGTACCATGCTGTTTTGATCACTATGGATTTATAGTATAGTCTGAGGTCTGGTAACATGATTCCTCCTGCTTTATTTTTATTTCTGAGTAATGTCTTAGCTATTTGAGATTTTTTCTGATTCCATATAAAGTGAAGTATTATTTTTTCTAGATCTTTAAAGTATGACAGTGGAGCTTTAATAGGGATTGCACTAAAATTATATATTGCTTTGGGTAGTATAGACATTTTAACAATGTTGATTCTTCCCAGGCATGGAGAGTATTTCAAATTGTATATGAAAACACCACACTGTGCCCCGTGATTGCATTAATGTACACAGCTATGATTTAATAAAAAAAAATGAAAGAAATATTGCTTTCCCTTTCTCCTCTTGGCTGGTTTCCTTTTTAATTTATTTCACCTGCATATGCTCTTGACACTTTCACAAACAGATGACAGCAACAGGATAGGGTGGTAGGTAGTAAAGTTTGGTGGTCAAAGAATACAGGGGTATTTGTGTATTTTAATGAGGCGGCTAGAGTAATAGTTGGAAATGATGAAGGAAATAATGGTATCCAACCTCCTTCTAGCTCCTGGGGTGGGGGGAATTCTCAGAGGAAGAAACTCTACTTTATTCCAGAGCACTTAAAAAGAAATAGTATTAAGTCATGTTTCCATTAGGCCAAAAAGCTGAAAAGTGCTTAAAAAAAAAAAAGAGTTGAAGATGCAGGATATTTATGCTGAAAGCACAAATTGTCAGGTATCCTTTATTAAAAATTATCCTAATTTCTTCACTCATCAAAGTGTGTCTGTTTCCCCACATTCTTACTCACCATGGGCATTTTCAATCTTTTTACTTTTTCCCCAATCTGACAGACGAACCCTCCTGGCTTTTTGTTTTAAATTTCATTCATTTGGTTAGTAAGATTCAATACACTTTTGACTATTGAAATTGTTATAGACACTTTACACTTTTAATATGAGTCATGTAATTTTTATAATATTAGTTTTAATGAAGTAAAATTATTAATTTATTCATTATTCTTCCCCACTGGGATTTTAAAGTTGTCATCTATTGCTTTATTTTTATATTTTTCTTAAACTATTAGATCCTTATGGAGATCCTATGTCTTATTGAGGTGCACTAATTGCTTTACTAAAGTCCTCGATAATGTTATTCAGACCAAAGATTCAACATTTATTTTAAGTGAAAAAAAGAGGTGAAGATCTGAGATTAAACCAGAACACAGCCATTGGAAATAAATAGATATTTAGTCAAATAGGTTGGGTATCATGCTCTGTTATACTGGACGCCTTTCAAAGGTTCATGGCATTAGTCTCTGCTTTCATATTTCCAGAAATGCGTCTCATGGAAACACTAAAGGAATCCTGATTTTGTCCTTATAGTTAGAATATGAAATGCTTATTTGACTTTATAAGCAGATGGTGTCTGAGATGGTGTCAATATTTTGTTTTCTGGAGAATGCTTTTATTCTTTAGGGAAAAATATTCACATTTTACAACTACTTTATTAAAAGTTGAAACTTGGTACAGTAAAGAACCCAGGTTCCTTCTCCCCCACCCACTCACCCATATGCTGTATTTTTTTGTTTAGTGCTTTGTGGATGGAACTCAGAGAGTCAATTAGAGTTTTCATCAGCCTGGAATTCATGAAGCACACCGAAAAAATAAATATCCGTGACTACTTTACTTGGCAGCCAGAGGGAAGGCTCATAATTCTCATCTGTGGTCTTTGCTCTGAAAGGGTTTATGTATTTAGTGAAATGGAGCCTTGTTTTCTGCCTATTCTAATTCCCATTAAAATTACTTTATACCTGACATTTCATTGCACAGCCTATTATTTCTCATTTTAGCTTTTGTTTCCTTTTTCCCCTTAAAAGTTTTTATTATGGTGTTACTTCTTGGTTCTGTCTTTCATAGCTGAGTTCCACTTTTTCTGAAAGTGAGGAAAGGTGATTTGTAAGAGATAAGCAAGAACTAAATCATGAAAGGTCTTTTTTGTTATGTGAGGAGAGTGACACTTAAGGTCAAAGAAAGAGGGAAGTGGCACAAACAATTTATGTTTGCTTAAGATCACTTTACAATGGAAGAATTTATGGAGACTGAAATCAATAGATTTAATTATTTGAACATAACAAGGCTGCAGTGCCCAAATCAAAAAGACTAAACTGGGACAACTATTTATAATAAATGTGATGAAGATCAATCATTTTAGTATTTAAAGAGTTCATTCAAATTGAGAACAACAGCAGGAAGAGGATCTCATAGATAATAGAGTGAGACATTAATAGATAATTAGCAAATAAAATAGGCTAAGAAACTTACTGGTATGCAAATTAAAACATGGGGGAGGTTTCATTTTTTTACTTGTAAGATTAGGAGATTTTAGAAGAAGAATTATAACCAGATTACTTAATAGTGACAAAAGTATAGAAAAAAAATTTTCATGCATTGCTGATGGGAACATAAATTAACACAATCTTCATGGGCACAATTGTGTATTGAGTTTGCAAATTGCTTATAGTCAATGACCTAGGAAACTTTCATCTTGAAATTTTAGCTAAGGAAATAATCTGAAGTATAGAATAAGGGAGTCCTCCTTGGGCTATTGTGATACTTAAATGAGATAACTCATTTAAAACAGTACATTTCCTGGCACATATCATATAAGTACAAAATGAATGTTATTGTGGTACAAATGTGGGCCATAATAATGTTCAAAGTCCCTGCTAATAGTAGTCATTTAGATTATTGTGTTGCAAAGAATAACAAGACCAATTTGGTTTGCTACATTATTTTAAAACAACTTTCAGGAAATAATTTGACAATTATGACATAAAAATATTCATCTTGAGACATTTTTAACCTAGAAAAAAATCTCTTTGTAATAGCATAAATAATGTTGCATTTACTCATTAATGCAGAATGATCATATTTTGAAGAGAAACTTGAAATAGAAAAAAAAATCCAGTCTAGTATTTAACAAGAGAAAGGAGAATGGAACAGTAGACTTTTGAACAAATATGTGCTGTTATCTGAAATTATCTTAAAATGAAAGAATTAAGATAAGACTTGAAGCAATTTTTCTTATGGTCAGGAGGTTGTAACCTAGCTGGAAGCAGGGGAATAGAAAGCAAAATTATAACTGAATTATAGATAATGGCTTAAATTGCACTTTTGGAAACTGCATGTAGCCTAAGATTGGGACAAGTCATTTTATTTTTCCTATTTGAAATGCCTTTCTTTGGGTTAGAATTGTATAACGAATCAGACTATCTCAAATTACCCAGTAAATGGCGATTGACATCTGGTAAAATATACACAGTTGCAAGTTTCAACGCTCAAGACTGACTTTTCTTTCAAAATGCATTTGTCCTAAAGAACTGTGATATGCACAGCATGTTGCATCCAATAAAATGGAAGAGAGAAATTGAAGTACTAGATTGGCTCCCACCTGTGCACTTACCCAGAAAGAATACACTCACCTTATTTGTTCAGAGTTAATGACTGCCACTGTGGAGTTATTTTGAACTTGAAATGCACCTACGGTGGAGTAGAGGAAGGGAGGGAGAAATTGTTGGTCTTCTGAGTCCTCTGCATCCTCTTCCTTTCTCTCTTCTCTTTCTCATTCTCCCTTTTTCCCTCCCTCCTTCCTTTCTTCCTTTCCACATTTCAACATTTCTACTTAGACTCCTAACTTAGCTGACCTGCCTCTGCATAGTGAGAGCTTGACAGCTAAGAACGGTTCTGGGCACTCCCATGGAAAGATATTTTGATGCCATGGCGTCATTATTCTTATGAAGTGAGTATAAACTTTATAGTGTGAGAGAGCTGGTTTGATGCCCAGTTCTGCAGTTTAGTAGTTGTGTGATTTTGTACAAGTCTCTGAACTTCACTAAGCTGCCATTTTCTTTATTTTAAATTGGGTTTCACGAGACCCAGTTCATAAAGCTGTAGTAAAGCTTTTGAAATATAACAGATGTTTAATATTTAGTGGTAATTATTATGCCCCTGACAGATAAAAAGAACCCCCTTTGATGCACAGGGAAAGAGGGCTTATCAAGCCTTTCTTGCCACCATGGTATATGGCTCAGATAATAGTTACAGAAACTCACTCTTAAGGTGTCAGCATGATTCCTGCAATTTCTACCTCTAAGCATCGACCATCCTTTTATCCCCCATTTATGAAAGCATATAAGAAGGCAAGAAAATCATAGATGAAATGTTCTAGAAATAATTTTGAATGTCATCCAGCTTATGTTTACAAGGTTGAGTAAATTCTTATACATTGTTATTAAAATTACTTATAAAACAGCACTACCAGTGACCAGTAGTGACTCACTGATCTGTTAAAAGAATCATAATGGTTGAGAAGTGCTTGACTGAAGATGTCTTCAGATCCCTGCTGGTAGTTTTTTTCCATAAAAAATTATATTGATTATCTTTGATTAAAGAGGAGGGCAGCAAAAGGGTTTCCTGAGGAATAACTGAAGGCAGGAAGTGAGCTTTGGTAGTTTAAAGAAAATAGGAAGTAAATGGAAATAATAAAATTAGAGACTTAGGAAGGCCATGGAGATACTAATGTTTCAGCTGTCTAGCTGAAAGGTATTTAGACAGGGACGGGGAGAGTGACTTGAGAAACCAGAGGACTTAGTCTTGTTTAATATGTTATTTTAAAAATCTGTAAGAATGGGGATTCTGAAAACTTCCTTATATTTTTATTTCTCTGTGCCACCAGATGTTTTTATTGGTGTAAAAAGTTATACGGGAAGCAAAAACCCAAGGTTATTTTAATACAAATTAGTCCCATGGTCATTTCTTACAGATAGGTTATAGATAAGAGTTTATGCAGCCTGGTTACTGCTGTCATAATGAATTAAAAAATTGTACCTAGGACAAGTCCTTGTATTTCATTCTCTTATTTTTTAATCTGTTAATTGAAGGGATGACTCAGTTGATATTGTGACATTTCATGTTTCTAGGAATATAAAGGTTTGGGAGTCCTTGCAGCTGTACAACCATCTAATTTACACATAAGAGCCCACAATTTCCTACAGAGGCAGAGAGTCTGTGTGGTAGAGAGAAGGAGCGGTGGGCTGGCTGTCACCTACTCACTGGGGCAAGTCCCTTAAACTCTCAGTTATTAGACTTTCCTTGCCTCGTGCACAGAGCATTCCTGAGAGTTGAAAGACATGAACATATGGAAACGCTTTTCAAATTGTAAAAATTGTATCATTGTAATCTGGTGCCATTAGATGACACAGAGCAATGCAATGGTAAGGAATCCAAATAATTAATCAAAGAAGCAAGGATGGCAAAACAGTATTTCTATAATCTAATTTTAACTTAAAACGAAGAATAAATGCTTCTTTATTAATACAAGGTATGGCATTATTTTCAGGCTTATTGCTACCTTACATACCTAGGAGGTTGCTATAAGCATTCAATATGAATGACAGAAAAAAGTTATGCTACTGGGGACTTTTTTCAGTTGGAATATTCACTGACTGTACAAATGAAGTTTTCAAAATTATTTATATATTAATTCCATGCATTTTTTTTAATACTCTTTCATAAAAAACATATTACTTACTGATTCACTGTCTGACGGTTGAGCTGCTGTTGCCTGCCTTCCCTCCTCCTTTCTTTTCTTCTTTTCTTTTTTCATTCTTTCCTTTTTTTCCTTTCCTCCCCTCCTTTTCCTCCTTCTGCTCCTTTTTTTAATCTCCTTCCCAACACACCCCCACCATAGTTTTTAAACTTCGATATCACCAAAAGACCTTTCACTGAGCATTTTCTGTCCTCTTCATGGTCACTTTCTGGGCAGACAATTTAATATCATGACTCTGACAGTTTATGATGTGAATTCCACTGCCTCGCACCCAGTTCTGACCTTTCCTCCAAGCCCCCTGATGTCCTATTTGCAGTTACCTGCCGATTGGATCCAACTGTATTGAGCACTAACTTCAGCTCGCAGTGGGTGTAGCGTTTCCCTTCAGATCTGCTCTTCCTTTTTTTTCTAGCATCCGGTTCTGTTACCCGTTACCGGCCCCCGATGCACGGGCTCCAGACATTCATGTCATCTCTCCGTCCTCCTTCTGTTACCTGTTACCGGCCCCCTATTCACGGGCTCTGGACATTCATGTCATCTCTCCGTCCTCCTCCTGTTACCTGTTACCTGTTACTGGCCCCCTATGCATAGCCTCCAGACATTCATGTCATCTCTCGGTCCTCCTCCTCTTTTGCTTTCCACATCCAAATAAACACTTCTTCAAAATTTTAATATTGAGTTGCTCTTCTCCATTTCTAGTTGAAGGTTGGCTTTTCCCTTTACTTGTACTATTGGGAAACTTCTTAACTGACTTCTCTTTCTGCACACTCTCATCGAATTCATCTCATCCACGAATGCCAGATAAACTCTAGAATCTTAAAATCCTAGATCTTAGGATTAGAAACAGAACTGAAAGTGATCTGACCTGATTAACTGGATGCTCCTTGGTTCCCTCTGTATCTCGAGCTAAATCCACACTTAAAGAATTGTATTGCTAGCTTCAGTCTTTAAAAATAACCTGCCTATTTTATTATTATTTTTTAAGACAGGGTCTCAGTCTGTCACTGGAGCTAGTGTGCCGTGGCCTCATCATAGCTTACTGCAGTCTCAGCCTCCTGGGCTCAAGTGATCCTTCCACCCTGGCCTCCCACAGTGCTAGGATGACAGCTGTGAGCCACCCTTCCCCAGCCTAACCTAGCTAGTTTAAAGTATTTTTCTCTTTCTCTTTCTCCTCCTCTTTCTTTTCCTCTTCTTCCTCCTCTTGGTTAAAATCCTTCTCTCATTTTTCTCTTAAATCTATCTCCTGGAGCCATATAGAGAATCAAATCCCTCTGCCACGGGTTGGGATCTCAAGATTTAGAGATAAATTGTGTCAAAGTATAAAAGCTCTCCATTGGGTTAGAATTTAGAAACTGGCAGAAGCACTGTTATTTTAAATCAACTTCTGCAGAAAAAGGTAGTGAATTGTGACAGCTGTCTCTGAAACTAAAGCTGTCCTGAATGCTTAAATTCCTTTATTTTGAGGGGTGAAGAGTATAGGTGGGAAAGAAAAAGCATAACTTTAAGGCCAGGAACTTCCTAACATGTGTCATGAACTTACACATATCTGATGGGATTAAAAATTATAATTCGAGAAATAGCATTCATTTCATATGAGTCATGCTTTGTTACATTTCATAATTAAAACATGCTCTTATGATTCTGAAAAATATACAAGTTCAGATTATTTACATATGTGTATATATGTACATGTATATATATATATATATACTTTCATCACAAGGACATCTGGGTATATTTACACTGAATGGGAAAAAAATACAGCAGAGAAATTTGTCATTTTATACAAAGAAGAGATCATATCCAAATTTAATTTCATTTTAGAGTTTAGTTTGACCAGATTTGTTAGCAAGTGCATCTTTTGTTCTGCTTACTAGGTCATAAATATTCTAGGTCTCATATTTCCTTTTATCTGAAGAAGGGAAAAATAATTACAATATAAAAATTGACTACACAAAAGAACTTTTATGTTCAAATGATTAGTGTTTCAATTTCTCTTCAAACACAGTTAACTGTGTTCTAAGCAGAGAGTGAAATTTCGGATTATATATTTCTTTTTTACTAGATAGAACACTTTCTTCAACCATTACATAGTTTTGAGATCCTTCATTGCCCTGATTATTTTTCTCTGAGACTCATTTTTCTATAACCCTGGTAGCAGATGCTGTTGGTGCCTCCCCACATCCCTTAGGTACTATAGCTCCCAGTAACAACAGGTGTCCTATGGCCAGCACCAACCATTACCAGCTAAGGACTTTCTGTGTCTGGTACTTTCTGAGTAGTCACCTATCATGTTATTTATTTGCACTCAAACCTAGTCTTTTGGCTTGCTTCTGGGGAAACCTACTTAATCTCCCCTTTTAAAATATTCTGCTGTATGCTTTGCACTCATGCATAAAATATTTCCTTTCCTTGGCTCATAGGAGATACATGATATTAAGATTTCAAAGCTTTTGGTAAGCTATGTTAAGATGATTGTTATTTTTTAACTTATCTCTAAAGTCAAGGGACATCATTGAAGAAGTTTCCAGCAAAGGAATGGCCAGATCAGGTGTGCTTTATGGAGGATGGATTTCAGGAAGGTGAGACTTGGGGATATCCACTTAGGAGCATGTTCCTGTGGTCCAGGCAAGCAACGGGGGGTGACTGTGAGGACAGTAGAATATAATAACCTCACAGGACAAGGTGTTGCTTTGAGTGATGTTTATGGAGTAGAATTGACGGAACTTGACTTCTAGAATCAATGGATATGGAAGGTGAGGGAGTAATTGGATAAATGTTTATATCCGTTTTTCTTCTTAAGGGTGAAGAATGTATAGGAAATAGGAAAATAAGTTTTTGGTTTTGACTTTTTTTGTGTTTGAGGTATTTGTGGGAACCTGAAGGAGTACATGTTCTAGAAAGTTTCAGAGAAAATGTCAATAAAGCATTTATGAAGTTGATCTGTAGGATTCATTTCATTTCTTCAAAAATAACTCCCACTTTCTCCCCATGGCATTTGTCATCTGTGTCGATTTCATATTAGCCATGTTTAAATTTTCCTGTTATTAAAAATTATGTCATGATGTAACCGTTTGGGCTAATTTCCACTTGCCTGTGAAGGAATTAGGCTGATCATTAACAAATGTGAATCTTATGTCTGTAAGACATTTGAAATTATGAACATAATTACATTGCATGTGAGTTTAAAAATTCTGCAATGCACAAGCAGAATACTTTAGAAATAGCTCCAGTCTTGAAGAAGAAAACTTTTTTTGTAAAACTCCCATTGGCTTTCTGCAGAGCTCAAATAAAGTAAAAGGTACTTTTTGATAAAAATAAACTATATTATGAAATAATTTAGCACTGTTGAATGAACAAAGAAGATAAAGTTCCTTGACCTCGTGGAACTTGCATTATAATGAAAATAGGGAAGGAGGACAGAGAGATAAAAGTTAATAAAAACAATACATGAATAAGTGATTTATTATGATAGGTGCTGCTAGATACCCTAAAAAACTCATCAGGGGAAAAGAAAAGGGACATGAGCTGTAGAGAGAATGGGAGGACAGCAGTTAGTAGTGTTAAGGTAGACCTCATTGAAAAAATAAGATCTGAGAAGATGCTTGTAGGAGGAGAGAAAGTTAGTCAAGATACCACGCTGGGACAGAATGTGGTACTAAGGCATCAGGTTTAGGTGATGTAGAGTCTTATTAGGTGATTTAAGAACTTTTGCTCTTACTATGAATGAGAAAGGAGGCAGTAAAAGGCTCAGAGCTAAGGCTCACCCAAGCTTCTGTACTGAGAATAGACTTGTGGTCAATTGTGGAAGCAGAGACACCACTGAAGAAGCTTTTAAGAGCATACTGGTGGAAGAGGTGAGATGCGGTTGAACTTTTAGTATGTTTTAAAGTAGAGTCCAAAGCATGTATTGATGGCTTAGATATGAGAAAGAGAAGAGTTAAGGGTGACTTTAAGGTTCTTGGCCTGAGCAAATAGTAGGGTGGAGCTGCCTTTTATCAGAGTGAATATGTAAAACAGGAAGTTGGGAGATGAGCTAAAATCAAGGGTTCAATCTGTGGCATATTAAGTTTATGCTAATTATTAGATAACCTGGTGATTAAAAAAATAAAACAATGGTGAGTATCTGAATATGGATAACTTATCCAAATACACATTTTTCATCATTTATTCATTTTTTGGTCCCAAATAAATTGAAGCTTATTTATAGCAAGGGGATCAAGGAAATATATGTCTAAACTTGTGCCGTTATGTTTTACAGATCTGTGAGATTAGGTTTGCTGAAAGAAAATTTACAAAAGAGAGATTGAAGGACTGCAAAGAAAATAATTAATTTTAAGGGAAGAGGCAAGGAAAACAAGCTTAACTCAATAGCAAATCTTCAGCTGTCAAACTAGAGAGGAATTCTGGCCACAGAGTTGTGTCCATCTCACAAATTTGTCCCAGCTCTGGCTTCTTCTCTTCCTGTTTGTTTCTAAGATAGGCTCATTTTTGGATATTGTGAGAGAGGGCTTGAGAATTGCTTCCAATGAAATCTTATACAACATTAGGACAAAAGAGATTATTGAATGGTTTATTCCTTTATTATACCATTGAATAATCTCATTCAAGAGATTATTGAAGGGTATGTGGTTGCAGATAAAAGAAGGGATATGTTTCTTCCTACATTGGTTCAGAACACTGAGTAGTTTTGGTCCATCAGTGTTGCACATCGGCAACACCAGAAAAGGCCATGATGTGGAAAGAGCCAGGCTTGTCAAGTGTGGGGACCTGGGAATTGTGGCATGGTGGTGCCCAGTGGAAGTGGTAGCAGGCCTAGAAACATGGAGGTGTTTAGTCTCAAGATAGATGTTATTAACTGAATGTTTGTATCCCCCCAAAAGTCACATATTAACATCTTAACTCCTTATGTGATATGATTAGGAGGTAGGGGCCCTTGGGAGGTAATTAGGTAATGGTAATAGGGTGGAGCCCTCTTGAATGGGATTAGTGCCCTTATGAGAAGAGCTTTAAGAGAGATGATCCTCTCAGCCATGGGAGAATAAGAAAAGGTAGTTATCTGTCAACTTGGTAGAGGGTTTTCACCACGGTTTTACCACGAAACTGGCCATGTTGGCACTCTGATCTCGGATTTCCAGTCTTCAGAACTGTGAGGAATAAATATTGTTTAAGTAACCACGTTTATGGTATAGCAGCTGGGACGGACAGAGGCAGTAGGTCTCCAGACTTGTATGAGGTTCCCACTGGGGTCTTAAACCAGTGTTATGTGTGTGTGTTCGGGTGTACCCCACAGACCATTAGGTATATAATATTGGATGGATTTGAGAACCAGAGAAGTATAAGTTTTTACTATCAAAGTGAGTCGATTTTGGCTTCAGTTTTGGGTAGACTAAAAGAGTGGGTTCAAAAGTATTGCTTTTTGAAAATAAAAAACTACCCTCCAAAATGAACAAACAAAAAACCCCCCAAAACCAAAAACAATATTTTTTATCACCTTGGTTATTTAGCATAGAATGCTCCTGAAACAACAATTGTGGGGCAAATAGCTGAATGTTCCCATTGGGAAAGAGGGATTAGGAAAGAAATATTTACTGGGTTTACTCCATGTGAGGCACTATTTGGATAGATGATACAAGCTACCATTAATTCATTGAAGACTAGATCTAGAAGGAAGGTCTAGATCATAAAGACTCTAGCCTGGGCAACCTTGTCTCAAAAACACAAAAACAGGGCGGTGCCTGTGGCTCAAAGGAGTAGGGCACCGGCCCCATGTACTGGAGGTGGTGGGTTCAAACCCATCCCTGGCCAAAAACTGCAAACAAACAAAGAACAACAAAAAAGCCCCCTAAACAAAACAAAAGCAAACCCATAAGCCCCCCTCAAAAACAAATATAATAAATGATAACAACTATTAATGAACTAATATCTTGGGCATATTTGATTTATTTTATATACATTGTGCTGTTTAATTTTCACAGCAGTACTATAGATTGGCATCACCTTACAATTTGACTTCTTATATTTTGACATCAACATTTACATGTTACAATTTACAGTTCATTTACAAATAAGGAAACTGAAAATCCTTTTTAGAAGCTTGCTTAAGATTACTGCTGACTGCAGAGTGGCCATTTAAATCTAGACCTCCCTGACTTTTAAGACAGTGGTTGCTTTGATAATGCTATATAATTAAGTGCCCCAGAATTCTGAGACTTTTTAATAACAAATATTTATTTTTTTCTCACTCCTGAATTCATGGGTCTGCTGGTGCAGCTCTATTTAGGCTGTAAGTCAGAGAGGGAGACCCTAGCTTTGGGTTGGGTTCAGGTCTGTGTATCTCATTTTGAGTCCACCAGGGGTGCACTTTTACTAAGGCCATGAGAAGTACCCAGCCAGACCATTCATGTATTTTTAATGCCTCTGATCATGTCATATCCACATGCATTTCCAAGAAAGTCGCAGTTCAAGCCCAGTACCAATGGGGAAAGAAGAATCCCTATAGTGAGAACATCTGAAAAATTACATGGTTAAGGGAAGAGAGTCATAATTTTATAATAGGAAAGGAGTGAAGAATTGAGAACAACAACCCAATTTGCTATAATACTGTGTCACACTACTTTACTTTTGAAAGGAAATTTATCACTGCTTCAAAAGTGGCATTGTAACTGTATTATGCATTGATGGTGGTTTGGAAGTGCCATTTTTCTAAATGAAAAGCTGTGTAATGCAAACTATTAGACATTAATACATGATTGAAAAGGCTACTGATGACACTGAGTTTTCTAGATATGCAAATACATATTTTCTACTTCTCTTACTTATATGTATTTCTCTTTGAATAAGATAAATTAAAAACATTTCATCTGTGTCCAAGCTGGATCTCTCATACTTCCTAGACTTCTACCCCAAACATTATTGCTAATTCCTTGTAGTTATGGATATTTCTATAATGTTGAACTCTATTGCTTTAGCTTTTTGCATATGACAAGAAAGTAACTGGTTGATTCCTTAAAGTTAGAAAAACAGTATGGTCCAAGAAATTATTTTGCTTCATACATATCAAAAAACACCTGTGTCGATTTTGTTTTCTTTTTGTTTGTTTCAGTTGGTTGTTATGGCTTAATGTAGACAGTGCTTTAGTTTATGGAGATTCTGCACTCTCTGTCCTGCTTGCACAGTATTAAACCTCCAGATTCTATCATTTTGAAATGTTATGGAAGCGAATGCTTATGACTCTGAATTATTTAGTTGGAGGTGCGTTTATCGCCATTCATCTGAACTCTAGGGCTCTCTTCCTGCACAGTCTTCCAGCTGAGTCTCTTAATGTTTGTAGAATCTTCAAAATTAATCTAAAAGCATTTTAATTGAGAGCTGTGGCATAGATTTTATATTCCTTTATTTGTATTTTTAGCTTTTTAAGGGGTCCTTTTCAAGAGTGCCCCGTGGTGGAGCTTGAAGTAGCTACAATAGAAGACAGCTTCTTGCAGAGAGAAAGCTTGTTTTTGACATTTTACTTCTTTAACATTTCCTTCCCAGCTTCTATCAAAAGAGTCCATCAGGGGTCTGGTAAAGCACATGGGGTAGATGCTGTGAGAAACTGGTCACCTTTGATGGCCAATAGCAAAAGTGAGTCAAAGGTGACCTTTTCTTCTATTATGCAGCGCAGCTAAGGAACTTGCTTTTTGAACTTTGGCAACTTAACTTCTTCAGCCGCAGAGTTCTCTCAGTAGCCAATGTGCTCCAGCTCAGCTTGCAACTTAATTACTTTTCATTGTAAAAACCTATAACATTCTCTTTTCAAAACACTCTACAGTTAGGTGTGTGGCACATACCTTTGAAAATTTAACAGCAATTCTCAGGACCAGAAAACAGCTCTTCTGTTCATTCTCTTTGAACCTGCTGATGGCTTAACTGGACTCTATGAAATAACTTAAGAAGTAGGTGGTATTCTTAGACCCATTTCATAGGCAAGGAACCCGAGGCTTAGAGAAAGTCCAGTTTGCTTATGATCACACAACTTTTAAGGGTAGGAATCAGGCCTCTCTGACTCTAACATACATCTGTAACAACCGCAACTATTTAGACCCCTCACATTAGATTTTCTCATTGGGACTGAATTGCACACATGATTCAGATGTTTTAATTTTAAAATCCTTTACTTATAATTATGTGTGTATATGTGCACGTGTGTTTCTATATCAGAACTAATTTTAAGGAAAATATTGTGATTTCCTGAAATGTTTCAGGGACAAAGATTTGGAAAAAGCAAAGTCATAAGGTAGAAAGGTACAGCTTATAGAAGCAAAGCACTTGGCTTACTACCCTGATTCCACCTTCCTAGATGATGACCATTGAAAAATTATCTTATGTATCTTAGACTCACTTTCCTCACCTATAAAAGTAGATGCTTACATCCCCTTTATGTGAAGAGTCAATGAGACAATACAGCCCAATATTGCTGTATATATCTGCCTAATAATAGGTTTCAGCCATTAATCAATGACTTCCATTTCCTATAGTAGAATGTGTGCCTGTGTGTTTGTATATGTAGGTGTATGCGTGTGGGTATGTAGGGGAAAGAGGGAAGATGTTTATTACACTGGGTTGACCAGTATGTCAGTTTCCAGAAGTATTTCATAACAAATAATCCTGGTGGATTTGATCAATAATCCATATTAAGAATAAAAAAAGATGGAGAAAAATATCTATACCAATGCTTGACATAATTTTTTTTGGACCTCAGTTATATAAGATATACAAAAATGCTTATATTCTGGATACCAGGAATTCTAATGTGATTGCCTTATAATAGTCCTTGCATTTGCCAAATTTAACTCACTTGAGTGTTTTTTTCTTTTTAAAGCATCACTGTTATAATTTTTTTCTCTCCTCAGTAAAAGACTAACTCACTTATATAGAATTTTATATTGGGAAAGAAAAAAACTGATACCAAATAAAAATTCTATAGTCTCTTCCATGTATTTAACCCCGATAATCAACATACAGATTTTTTGATCATGTCAAAAGAAAGGAAAACTCAACTCTAAATTAGAAAATGACATGTTATCCAAAGGCATGTAGTTACTTAGAGCTAGCCTAAAATTCTGAAAACTACATGTTGATATTTTTAGTTAGTTTGGGCACACAGCATGCTGGCATTCCTGGTAAACAATACACCCTTGCTGATTAAAACTTGTAGCTATGTGAGTAAACATTTGTAATCTCTTTTTCTAGAGTATTGTTCTTTTCTCTCTTAAGAAGCAGAGTAATGCACTGAGCAGTGACAAATCCTACAGATGGTTTAGAACTCAGCAGCACACTTTCTGTTATCCAAATTGCTCACTCAGCACTCGGGAGTGACCCAAAGAGTTGAAGGGAAAATGATGAGTGTCTCTTATTCTGGTCACTGGGAATTGAGCCGGGCATAAAACAGACACAATCCTTCTTTCATGGCGCTTATAGTGTAGCCAGACTTATTTTCACAGATTTTCTCCTTTATTAAATTATGGGACTGATGTTAGACCTTCTCTCTGAATAGAGGTAGCTCCATAGCTTATAATGCACGTTGTCTATATTATATTTTTGAATTCACCCTAATAATAAGGTCTGAATTTATGTTAAAATAATAGGAATTAGCATCTAGCTGTGAACTTGAATAATCTAACAAGTTTCTGTGTATGTCAAAAACCTTCTTTTCTTAAAATTCCCAAGGCGAATTCATGTGGCTGGACAGGTAATTTAATTTGGTATATTTCTTGACCTTGACAAAACAAATATCACTAAAAATCCTTACCATTGGGCAGTTCTGCAATGATTCAGGACTTAGCTACTTACTCAGTTTTTGACAAGAGTTTCCAACATGTCAGCTGAACAGATTTTTCATTCCGTATTTTTTATCCCATGAAATCAAATTGCCTATATCAGTGTTTTTGATCTCATAATTTCTTCGTTCTTAACAGCTTCATTTATAGACGTTCCCTGGCCAGGTTTGGGTAAATGTCAGTAGCTGCTGATTCACAGTCGCCCTGGCTGGCCTCAGAAAGGACAAAGTGAAGTTTCATAGAGCACTTTGGCATGTCTGTCTCCACCGTTTCTCATAGACTCCGGCCATAAATGATTTGTTAGGTACAGAAGGTGTAGAAATATAAAGAGGAATGGCTGTTAAAAAAGTGAGTCAAAAGACATTATTAGGTGTGGGAACTGATGGAAGATTTAGGATGCCAAAAAGTTTGAAGGTGATTGAGTGTGGGAATAGGATGATGGAAAGTATGTAGGGGTCTTCAGAGGAGTGTCTTGGATAAACTACTGTGTGGACAAAACAGAGGCAATAACACGAAATAGTATAGACGTGCAGCAGTGAGATTTGAATGATTGTCTCATGATTTCCTGTTTAAGTAGAATACGATCAGAAGTAAAAATAACTTTTTTCTATAGTTTTGAATAATTAAAAAACATGAAGAATTACACATTCTTGAAGAAATTTGAGTTTAAGGGTCTGCTTTTCAGCTTCCATTGTCTGTCATAGACTTCCTTGCTCTGTACATCTGTCTGTCTTGACAATACAGTCCTTGCCCTTAACTGAATGATTTAGAAGTAATTGTAGATATTTATAATTAAATATTTTCACTTGAAAGAGGATTTTAACATAATCCACAGCCACTATCTAGGTATGTGTATCAATCTATTTGCCATTTTTTTATTGATATGAAATTGCTTGTTATAATACTATCTTAAAAAGAATACAAATTATAAAATGTAAATTTTATTTAATTGTAAATTTGACGTTATCCATTTTCTTGTGACTCAGTGAATCTCTATCTTCTTATGACCTTGTAATTAACACATATAAAGCATTTCTGGATGATTTGAAAAGTAGACCTATGGGGTTTTGATCTGGTACTTTGGAGTTTCTATTAGATCCTACTCCATCAAGAGTCTCACTGGTGATATCAGATAAGACAGTTAATTACAGGGATAGAAGATAGTTTGTGATCAGGGATTGAAATATATGAAAAACTGACAAAAAATAAGGTAGGGTTTATTATCACAAGTAGAAGTACTTTTACGTATTTCTTGCTAGGCTCAAGTATATGTTCATTAAAGAGAGATAATAAAACCCAACCTATTAGTATTTCATTTCCTGAGTTCACATGCTAGCCACTAACCAAACGTGGCTGGTTGGAACTGAGATGTTTTGTATGCGTACAATACATGCAGGATTTTGAAGATTAGCAGAAAAGAATGTAAATTATCTCAATAATCTTTATATTGATTATTTTGTTTAGCTTTTAGTGACACAGCTAGAAAAAAATCTAAAATTAAACATGCCGCTCACATATTTTTACAGGGCAGTATTGTTCTAGATTAAACAATCTGGCAAACAGTGGCACAGATGAGTAGGCCTGTGAAAATTCTATTTGCCAGATTTCCTTTGTCTCTATCCTCAGTGAAATGGCATATTTGTTGGGGTTCACATTTGTCCTCCCATACTCCTACCCCAGCAATCCCCCGTATCATGACGTAGGAGTGCAGAAGCATCTGCTTAAAGTAAATACAAATGTGTGCTTACTTCCACTAACACCAAACGGGGGAAAAAAAAAAAAAACATGGGAAGGGCAGACAGCTGTTTCTACATTTTAAAAAGATTTACTGATTCTTTTTTTTTAATTTTTCTACAAATTGATAGTAGATTTTATTGTAATTCATGATTTAGAAAATATACTATTATTCGATACTAGACTACTTAGAGTGTACTAATTAAATTTTTTATATTAGATTTTCCTGTAACTTTTCCCACCTCATTGAAATAGGCTGCTTCATCTAGAGAATAATCTTAATCTTATATCCAACTTTTACATATATAAAAAGAAAAATGTAAGCTAATTAAATTGGTTAAATATCCTCCAAATCTTTTTACATTCTTCCAAATGATTCCTTAGCATTATTGATGTCATGTTTTCCCACGCAATATTATTTTCTGCGCCATAAAGAGCACTGTGATGCTAGGTTTCTTAAAATGAATCAGTGAAAGAGGGAAAAGCCAGTGATGGTAGACTTTCAAGCCAGCTTTGCAGTTTACTGATTCATTTTTAATTGCCTATGCTTGCTCTGTCTTGCCAGATCTGTCTCAGTTCGATGCATCTGAGGTCTGTGACAATCCTTGAGGACGATCCAATTTGCTAAGGGCCATCATATTTCACTAAACTTTGTGGATTTTGGGCTAGTTACACCCATCTTTATAGTCTTGAAAAAAAAAATCTGAAGTCCTTGAAAGGAGAGTCTTCCTCTTCTTTTTTATCTTTTTAATTGTTTTGGACACTAAGTTTATTCCTATTGCCTTTAACTGGTGAAACACATCTGTAAACATTTGGAACAGTTAATGCTTTCCTGGGGTTGACCAGTTGTCCATTCAGTGTCCTCTGTCTTTGGTACCAAAGACTGATTTTGGGCTAACTTCAAGGACATCAATCTTAAAGGAGTACAATGAAAAATATTTCTTGAATACCTAATATGTGCCAGAAGCACTGAAGCCTATTTACAGACATATGTCAATTCTTACTCCAAAATTATGAGAACATTAAAAAATGTTCCTATTTTATAGCAAAAAAGCACTTATAAAATATAGTCAAGATGGGGGCCTAGATTTAAAATCAGCTCCCTCTGAGTTTATGAATGATTTTTCATGGTATCATTTTGCTAGAAATGCATCTCTTGTCTTATTAATTATTTAACATCAACAAATTTATTAATAGGCCCCTTTATTTGGTTTACTTGCTATTTTCATTTCTTCCAGAATTATAATTTTAATGAAAAATATTTGTTTTTCTTTACTTGATATAGTCTCATAATAATATTTAAAGTAACCTTCCATATAATTTACTTTCATTTCCTAAAATGTATACTCCAAAGATTGACTTTTAATGATGTTGAACAACTTCTGACATTTGTAAACTCCTACTTTAAATATAATGGTTAATAGGTATCTGTGAGTTTTATGACATTCCAGGAACAGTTTTCAACATTTGATGTATATCCTCATTTAATTATTTACCAAAGCCTATGGCATAGGCCTATGATTCATTTTACAAATAAAAAACTTCAGCAGTAGAGGTTAGTGATGACTAAGTAGAAGATCCAGAATGAAGCCCAGGAGACCCGCTTCCAAGGTCTACACTATTTTTCCCCTTCTTTTTTAATGGGTTGTCCACTCTTTATTGTTCTCTCTTCAAAGACATATCACTTTAATGATATGAGAAAGAATCACAGGACCTATCAGAGAAACATTGTGGAAGATGAACTGAATTTGAGTAAAGAATTTCTGAAACAGAAACAAATCTTTAAATTATCTTTAGTGCTTTGATGCTTTTGTATCTATACTTTGTAAATTATATATGGTCTATCCTTTATTGCAGGTATTCAATAAGAATTCAAATTCAATTCAATTCAAATTTACCTAGTCTTGACTAAAATTAATGGTGAAACTATGGTGGGATTTTTCAATACCGCCAATGGTTAGTATTTGCATATTTCTCTGATCTTTTAGATCAAAAGGAAGAACAGAATATATTACTGGAAAGAGAATTAACAGGGTGAGTGCCTGCCAATTTTGAACATATATACCAGAGATAGTGATGTGACAAATGTCTCATTCAAACCACTAAGATATTTGGGTTTTAGAATTGAAAAGACCCAAAGGCCAAGAAGATGACAGATTTCTGAGTGTAAATACATATGGAAGTTTCACAAGGAGAATCAGGTAAGATGAATTTTGAACTGTTTTTAGATATTTTCGGGCACTGGATACAGCTGTCATTCAAAAGACCAGTTCTGCTTACTTTGAGCTGGTCTTTCTATCTACTCAAATTCCTTTGACACAGTCAACACTCACAATGTATATCACATTAGCTATGTCTTTGAGTAGAAATTTACCTTTACAGTATAGTTCAAAGTTTATTAGAGACCTCCAGTGATAGGGAACGGGGTGGGGGGGGTTGATAGAGGGAGGGTAAAAGGTGGGACCACACCTATGGAGCATATTGCAAGGGTACAAGTCAAACCTGTCAAGTGTAGAATATAAATGTCTTAGCACAATAATCAAGTAAATGAGGTGAAAGCTATATTGATTGGTTTTAAGTAACCACATCAGATATTATAAAAAAAAAACACATTGTACCTCACAAATGCATAAATGTATTCATGATCTATGTGTATATGACTTAATAACAAAAAACAAAACTAAAAAAAAAAGAATGTTGTTTTAAAAATGCATGGTAAATTGCACAGAAAATGGTCTTAAATTTTTTTAATCTAATCCTGGGAATGACTTCCTGTGTATTTTTTTTCTGATTGTTCTGAGAATGTGTAGAAAATGGTGCAGTATTTTACAGATGAAAAAATTTGATATAAAGTCTATTTCCATAGTATTTTTGTGCTTTGCAATGTTGTAGCATTACAACTATTTCTGATATATAAAATTTTAATTCAAATGTAGTAGTCCTCTCAATTTACTTGCTTTCTTGCTTTCTATTATGAGTGTCTTTTCGAAGAAAGTGAATGCAGGACAGCTGGAAGTTTATACACGGCTCTGAAATCTGATTGTGGTGTTGATAATGAAGAGCAGCCTAGACCGGCTTGCATATTTGCCAGAGAATGGAAAGTCTGCTTACCAAGTTAATTTCCCTGGTACTTCTTACTTATCCTTCAGTTTTATAGCATTTACCCTTCCTCTTCCCTCTTCCTGGGGTCCAGATTCTTTTATCAGGTTATCTTTTTTACTCAGTGTCAGTCTCCACTAAGCACATTTGGGAGTGTCTGTGTTACCAGGCAGCCATGATCTTCAAAAGAAGGTCATAGAACAAGTTGAATTAGCGGGAAACAGTAAGAGAGCATCAATTTGTAGAATGAATGTACTGAACCATCGTTCTGTTAAATTTCTACATTTTAAAATGTCAGTCTAAACAAGTAAACATATAAATAAAACTTAGTAGTATATTTATCGTATTATCTCTTTTTTCCTTCCTCTTGAAGACTTCCATGTCACTTCTTTGTTTAAAATCTTCCAACCTCTGCCTGTTGCCCCTTGAAATAATCTAATCTTGTACAGTGATCTGTGAGGCTTTTTTTGATTTGGCCCCTTCAGCCTTATTTCTGTGATTCTCCTTCATGCGCTATGCTCGACCACACTGATTCTATTTCTATTGCCCATACATGGTGAGCTCTCGCCTGATTTAGGGTCTTGGCACTTGTTTTTCCCTTGACCTCAAGTATTTTCACTATTTAGGTTTCAGCTCAAATATGAATTTCTTCGAGAAGTTTTATATCTCTACTTACTTTAAAATAAGTGCCATCCCTTGCCTCTGTCCCTTTAACTGCTTAAAATTATCTTTTTAAATTTAATCCTGTCTTGTCACTCTTCTCTTCACACTAATTTTAAATTTCAGGATATCAAGGGTCTTATAATTTATGTCAATTTTTGTATTCTCAGCTCCTAGTATATAGTAAGTGCTGAATACATTTTTGAGTGGATAAATGGATAGTCACGACACAGCTTGTACTTTACATAGTGGCTCCTTGAATTAGTTTTGTATCTGGGCAAGATTTGTGCAAAGGTTATAAAATAGCTTCAGTCAAAGGAGACAAAAGGACAAAAATGGCTTTTGGAATGACTGTCTTCATTATGTGAATGGGGAACTGACAAGGGTCTTTCTTTTTGAAGACATAGAAAATTCACAAAATAGTTCAAGGAGCAAAAAGAAACTTAAGTCATGTGGTGGTACCTCTGAAAATTGAAGATGAGATGAAAGTAGACTAATTATATGAAGGAGTTTCTTTGTTTGACCGTAATCATTATTCGAAACTACCTATGCCCCGACTCTCTTTTACTGGAGTTCAGGAAGAGAAAGACAATTACCTGAGCACAAATGCATTTTCTTCCTTTCTTACTACAGAGCTCCAGTGCTCTTGGTTTGATAAATTGCCTACAGTACCTGGCTGGCTTGAAGGGAAAGTTATGTTTTTACATTTATATTAAACAAAAAACTTGTGCTTTAAAAATAAATCATCACATCTGATGGTATTGCCTCTCTTTCATTTGTTTGCTATCAAGTGTGAGTTAAAGGTTACGTGCAGAACAATCTCAGGGGTGCAATTTACACTTCCAGGTAGCAGTAAAGCCCTGTAACCAATAACCATCACAAACGGAGAAGCTGTCAGAGACCAAATTCATTGCTCCCATTCCCAAAGTCCTTTTGTTTTTAGAAGACACTGAAATATGTTCTCTTTTCTTAGTCCACAAGAATTTCTAAGATGTCCTTTGACCTGTCTTTTGGCACCATATAATAAATATAGAAGGAAACAAAACACTCCTTAAGATCACATTTTGGAGGAAAGGGAGTAGGCATGTAGATATTTTACTGAGTGACAATAACTATGTTGTCATAGAGCCTTTAAAACTTGGTGTAGAGCATGGAATAAGGCCATGGAGGGCTCAATATTATTTTTGGTGGGCAGTGTTTTCTGACCACAAGCCTTTTCTGGGGAAAAAAATTTAAACTGTGATATGTGTTAAGTTTTTCTTTGGTTTGCCCAACTCGTGCTGCCATTTCTGGTCTAGTGTCTCCTAGGACTTTGAAGTTCAAGATGGACATTTCCAAACCTGTTCTTCAATGGCTTGATTTTTCTAATCTTTCCAAGTTGCTACAATAATGAATATTTGACTTTCCAGGTGTGTGATTTTTAAGAGTTCCTTTGATTTTTCTAGACCCAAATATTCTCTTTTATAGAACATTATCTAAGATTTTTCTCAGTTTGAAAATAAAATAAAAATATCAATGCATTTCTCCATATTTAGTAATTTAAATTATGTAAATTGTATTCTTGTTGTTTTTCTTTAAGAAAGAAGCAGATTAACTGTGTTTTGTTAATTTTCACAAACAACCTTTACTACATGTAAGAAGGCATTCAGGATGAACCCATTACACATGTAGCAAGGATTCTGTCTTCCACATAGCTGGCATTTCAATATGGCAAATTGCAGTGAGAGACAGGGGCCAATGAAGGTGGCATCAGATTATATTCAGGAAGTAAGATGAACCTTGGAAAAAAGTAGGCCTAAGGAAATTCATCAGGGAAATAAATTTTTTCTGGGAATATAATTTTTGTTTAAGAGGAGAGAACTTCGCAAATGTTCATTGAACCCATGGCTGATCCATGGACATGTCTCTCTGTGTGAAGAATAAAATACACTTCTTAAAAACAGACTTGTTTCACTAAAATATGTAGATTATTGAGACATAACGCCTCCCACATTGGCTCCACACCAACAAAGTAGGTGGCATTACTTCCTCCTATTTATTCCTATAGTAATAGACTTTGAGGGCTCCATATTTTAGTCATGTTTTCTAGCAAGAAGTGGCAGAGTACAGTTAATACCCAGTGGGAATGTATTTCCTTTTAAGAAGATGGAATGCATTTCCTGAGGATTCCTCAAATACTCAAGGATGACTGAGAGAAACTTTTTAAGGGGCCAAATTTCAGCTTTGGCAGGTGTCTCAGAGTCAGCAAAATTTCAGTTTTTACAATTAATCAGATACCATTGGAACACTGTGGAGGCTCAGGCTGCTAATATATACATGAAGCCCACTTGCCAAAACCCTGGAGCTGTGAATTTAATGAAATTAGATATGTTCGTTCAAAGCTTAGTGATAGCCTCCAATGTCTGAAGAAAAATTTTAGGTTTGCATCATTCAAATATTATATTTTCAGGCAATGGAAATTGATGCTCTGTCATTTTAGCAGTAATTGCATAAGCCATTGCCTACAGTGATATGGCATCTGAAATATATGAGGATCACTTATAAAATATACATTAGAGCAGATGGCCATGAGGAGAGCCAATTGTACAGAATAATAAACAATCCAAATTAAGAAATTCATCGTTAATTAAAGGGGATTAAAGGTACTTAAAGAGGACATAAAGACCTAGGGACCTTCTCAAATAAAGGATCAGCATGTTGGTGCGATGCCATGCTCTCCCCTCCAATGTGCAGCTAATGAAAGGACAGTGATGTGTAGAACAGATGAAAAGACTTCATTAGAATGCTATCTTCAATAACCCAAATCCCTCGATTCAACATACAGGGACAGAGTGTTATAAATTCTTGTGTAATTTGGTCTGGGTATTTCTCTCTTTTATTCTGCTATATGCATTCAGATCCCATTAACTTTTAAAAGGACTTTCATGCACAGGCGATAATAGGCACATTTAGTGGATGCACTGACTCGGTGTACGTTATAGTCTTCAATTCCGGGAAGCACTGCTTTATAGAATGTTAATCCTCAAGGGCTTTGCCCTGAGCAGGTATTCTTCAGTCAATATTTGTGGAATGAATGAAAGAGATCGTTCAGGGCGAAAAACAAACCCTTAGATTTAAAAATACTTTACACTTTTATCTCAAGGATCATCTGCTAAATCCATTTTTCAAGATCCACTTCCAATTAACATTTGTATTCATCATTTATCCAATCATTTATGTATTTATTCACTCAATAGCCAACAAGTCAACATTTATTGAATACCTACAGGCTGCTGTCTGTTTTCTTAGATACTGATTAATAAAACATGGTCTTTGTCTTGGATGGATTCACCATTTAAAGGGGCAATTGCACATACAAATAATTTACATAGTACTGTGAGAGAGGTACCTCAATAAAAATATTCTTTTTTTTTTTTTAAATGAAAGGTAAATGTTTATTACTGGGGAAGAGAAAAATGCATACAAGAAAGTCTAAATTCTTTCTTTTCATGCACTACTTTTAGGATAAAGTTCCAAATATTAACTTTGAAGATATTTACAGGGATAAATTTTTCTCA
>CAUYQV010025958.1:0-12278 GCA_963574575.1 Galagoides demidoff | reverse complement strand
CCTCCCAAGTAGCTGGGACCACAGGCGCCCGCCACAACACCCGGCCATTTTTTGGTTGCAGCCATCATTGTTGTTTGGCGGGCCCGGGCTGGGGATTTGAACCCGCCACCTTAGGTGTACGTGGCTGGTGCCTTGGCCGATTGAACCACAGGCGCCGAGCCAAACCTCTTGGTTTTAAATCCTAAGTGTGGGAGCTCAGAATTCTGGAATCACAGAAGGGATCAAAGCTGAGCATTGGGGTCTCTAAGGAGAAAGTTTAGCTGGGTCATGCTGCCAGCCTGGGGAGTGCTGATCGCTGAGGCCTACCTCTCCATGTCCTGCAGGCGCCTGAGCTGGTTCTGCAGTCTCAGCGTGGGCTCTTGGAGCCCACGCTGCTGTCTTCGCATGGCCCCAGCTTGGGCCCGAAGGAGGAGAGCTCGACGTTGAGTGTCCTGTATGCCCTGCAGCACCTGCTCCATGGCCAGGTCTGTAGGGGGAACAGGGGTGGCTGTCAGCACCTTCCTACGACATGTTCCACTGACCATCTTCCCAGCCCCACAGGTCACCCTGAGTCTCAGTCTCTCGCTCCATCAGCTCCAAACTCTGGTCTAACTCCTGAATCTCTGCCCGCAGGCGGGCCACAGTGGCTTCCAGTTCCAACTTCCGACGGACCTGGCAGGAGTAGGTACAGGGTAAGATGCATGGTTTGATCAGGGCTCTGTCTGGCTTGACTGCCTCTTATGGGGCATCAGGTTCCTCACCTGCCCAGAAGGTGGCAGAGAGTTTTACCAAAGCAGTTTCTGTGTCGGACACAGAAGCACTAAGGCACTATCTTGGTCCGCTCCTTCCTCCTGTTATTGCCTTACCCATCCTCCCAGGCTGTTTCCTGCCTGCGTTGGTGATACTATATTTCTATCCCAGCCCTACATTCACAAGTCCCCAGGCCTCATCTGGGCCCCCTAAACTTACTGGGTCCCACATTGGGCTCAGTATCTCTCTCAATCCTCTACTTTCTTCCTGCCCATCTCTCCTCACCAGCTTTGATGCCGTACATTCATCGTATCCATGTCCCCTGCTTCCTGCCTCCCACAGTTCATGTCTGTTTCCCCCTGGATTGTAAGCTCTGGGAGTGCAAGGATCTTGGCTGTCTTGTGACCTATCTACAGCCCTGATGTGAGCTGGGCAAATGGCAGAAGGTCTGCAAGTCCTTTTTTTGGATAAAAGAGAACCTTGTAGCACATGCTTCTCACCTCTGGACGCTCCTGGTGGCCATACCTGAGGAAATAAGGCCAAAGTCAGGGGATGACTGGGGCTTCCAGGGGGGAGGGCAGGAAGTATGAAGCTGTGGGTAGGAACAGAGCTAGAATGGATTGGGGAAGACAGGAAGGGACAGCTTCAAGAAGAAATTACCAGAGTAGATTTCCCCGAATCTTCTTGATAGTCCTACAGTAGAGAAGTAGAAGGAAGGGGAGTTAGTGTGTACTCATTTGGACCCCATCCCCTGCCCCAGCTCAGCTCACCTCTGACTGTGCACATGTTGCAAGACATAGGCCCAGATGTCAGCCCCCTGGCCCAGACACAACCTGTGGGGACAGTGTGTACGGGTATGTCTCAGGCACCAATAGGGTGGAGGATCCTCATTCCCAGGGTGATGGTAATAGGGAAAATCTACCAAGGAGCTCATTTCTCTGGGAGGGAAGACCCATAGTTTTAGGGGCTAGATATTCCCACCTGGTGAGTTCTTAGTCACTGAGAGGTGAGTTTCTCACTAACCATGTGGGTATTCTTTTTGTTTTTTATTTTTTGAGACAGAGTCTTACTCTCTCACCCTGGGTAGAGTGCTGTGGGCATCATCATAGCTCACCTCAAACTCCTCAGTTCAGATGATTCTCCTGTCTCAGCCTTCTAAGTAGCTGGGACTACAGGAACCCACCACAATGCCCAGCTAGTTTTTCTATTTTTAGTAGAGACTGTGTCTCGTGCTAGCTCAGGCTAGTCTTGAACTCCTGAGCTCAAGCAATCCACCCGCCTCTGCCTCCCAGAGTGCTAAGATTGCAGGTGTGAGCCACTGTGCATGGCCGCTGTGGGGGTATTCTCATTCCCTGGTGGGTGCTCCTTTTGTTTTGAAAAACAGTTATTTCCAGTCACTTCCTGAGGTGGGGGTGGGGAGGGGTACTGCCAGCAGGTGATGTGGGCCCTCACTCCTACAGATTCAGTTCCCAGGGAGGTGGTCATTGCTAACTCCCCAGTGTCCTCACTCACTAGGACAAGGGCACCGGTGGTGAGGTGCTTCAGGGACAGCCTTACTCTGGAGATCCCATTTCCAACGGAGAACGGACTTCATTAACTCCTGGAGGATCCTCACTGGTGCCACGTATCTCATTGTGGATGGCCTTACCACCAGGACGTCCTCATTCAAATCCAAGACCCTCTCTCTGAACACACTACTCCCAGGGTGGGGAGCCCTCAGTAACTCGGGGTCATTCTCAGTGGGGAAGGGGGCATCGAGTTCAGCGCGGCCCTCACCTGCGCAGAGTCGATTCCGGAGCCTGGGCCGCCACGGGCGTCCCCATCTCTTCAGCCGCCCAGCGACCCAGTTCCCGCGCTTCCTGCACTAGTTCCATGACAGATCCGCGGCCTCGGCGAGTGCCTCCCGCGCCCTCTTCAAGTGTGGCGCACGCCTTTGACGTCACGAGTGCGCCAGCAGTGACGCCATCTGTTGTCAGGTAGACAGCTGGTCCCGGCGCTGCCAAGTGCGGGAGCTGTCCATCTGGTGATGCCGGTCTCGCTCCTCCGGAAGGAGTCTTTGGGTGAAGACAAAAGGATGTAGACTAGACGGTGACGCCGGCTCGCCTTCCCTTGTTTTCCCGCTCTCTGTCACCTGTCACCCGCTCACAGAGCATGAGCGGGTGTGCGATGCCCCAGGAAGCCTGGGGCTGGCGTTCTGGAGAGCCCTCCAGGCTAGGACAGAGGTCTAGACGCGCTGTGGGAGTGGGTACGGCCCGGAGCAGAGGAAAACTCAGTCTCAGGCCCTGAAAAGTGGCAATATTTAGAGACCTTTCGACATGATTCAACATGATTGCCTAAGTGTCACCACTCTGTCCCCAGTGTTCTGTACAGAGCTTGGCTCTCTAAACACTGTTGAATAAAAAAATAGGGGGAAAGGTGGTGGGGTACCCAGGGAGGAGGTTGGAGCAGGATGAGGAGTGGTGGGTGAGGATAGCACCGGGCTAAGGTTAAGCTGCGGGGCAGGGAGGAGGTGGCTAAGCAAATGAATGGATGACGGACTTGAGGGGGGGGGCTTTGGGTGAAGTTCAGGGATCTGGCCTTGGGATTGATGGCACAGATTCTGAAATGGGGGCCTGAGAGGAAGAGCAGCTTTAGGAGATGCTGAGGACAGTGTGGGACTCTATAGGAGCTGCGGGGCATCCAAGGGAAGGTTCGGGTGGGTCTCTGGCCTAAAAACAAGGGACAGTGATTACCACTGACATAGCAGGTTTGGGGAAAAGCTGAGAAGCTTCAAATGCTTCTCAAGGATTGAGAAGGGGAAGAGAGAGTGCCAAGGGCTGATGCAATCCAGGTGAGCTTCCTGGAGGAAAGATTGGCAGCTGTAAATCCTTGATGTCTGTTTTCTTTGGTCTGTATATTTTTTTAAATTTCAGATGAATAGGAAGTATGACTTGGTTACATAGTTTGCTTTTGCAAGGTTAAAGTCCAAGTGGTAATGTCCTTCTCCTGGGAACTGTGCCATATACCCGTGCAGTGTACCCATTGGGTGAAAACTTACCCATTCCCTTCCCCCCCTTGATGTCTGGTTTTGCAGTAACTGCCATTTCCCCCAAACATCTCCATCCTTCTATCCTGTGTGGAGTGTTTTGTTATTTAAAAAAAAAAATCAATTATATGCCATGTCTGCCATGTGTCTGTGAGCTTTTTAGAGGCTTTGAACTTGTTTGAGACCTTTAAAATGTATTGGCTGGCTCTGCCCCTGTGCTCAGCGACTCGGGCACCAGCCACATACACCGGAGCTGGCAGGTTCGAATCTAGCCCGGGCCTGCCAAACAACAATGACAACTACAACCAAAATAGCTGGGCATTGTAGTGGGTGCTTGTAGTCCTAGCTACTTGGGAGGTTGAGGCAAGAGAATCGCTAAAGCCCAGGAGTTTGAGATTGCTGTGAGCTGTGCCATAACACTTTACCCAGGGCAACAGCTTGAGGCTCTGCCTCAATAAATAAATAAATAAAATGTATTGGCTGTTATGAGAATAAAAAGATGAGTCACAGACCAGGAGAAAATATTTGCAAAACATATCTTGTAAAAGATTTGTATCCAAAATATATAAAGAATTCTTAAAACTCAACAATAAGAAAACAGACCAGGCACAGTGGCTTAAACCTATAATCCTAGCACTCTTGGGAGGCTCAGGTGGGTGGATTACTTGAGCTCAGGAGGTCAAGACCAGCCTGAACAAGAGTGAGACCCATCTGTATTGAAAATAGAAATACTAGCCAGGTGTTGTGGCAGGTGCCTGTAGTCCCAGCTACTCTGGTGAAGGAGGATAGCTTGAGCTAGGGTGACCAGATTTTAACATTGGTAAAGCGGGACAACATGGGGGGGGGCGGGGGCGGGGCAGAGCAGGGCCTGACCAGAAGACAAACTTTGATAAGCAGTTCTCAATAATCACTTCTCAACAATTATTTGTTATTATTACAGTTTAACATTATAAAATTAACAAAAATAATATAAAACTCATATTCTGGCAAAATAGCTACATGGCAGCCGAAAACTGTATATTCCCTTCCTGTTCTCTCACCTGTTCGTGCATTCTTTCCAAAAATCGGGACTTTTTTAAAACGCCGCAGGTCATGGGACAAATTGTTAAAAAGTGGGACTGTCCCGCCAAAAATGGGACGTCTGGTCACCCTAGCTTGAACCCAAGAGTTAGAGGTTGCTGTGAGCTAGGAAGCCAGGGCCAGAGTGAGACTCTATCTCAAAAACACAACACAACACAACAAAACAAAACAATCCAATTAAATGAGTAAAAGATAGTAATAGATACTTCACAAAAGAAAATATACAAATGGAAAATAAGCATATGAAAAGATGCTCAGCATTATATACATGTCATCAGGGCACTGCTAATTAAAACGACAATGGGCACTGCTAGACACTAGAACAGCTAAAGTCTGAAACACTGACGGCACCAAATGCGGGTAGGGATGTGGAGGAACAAGACATTTATTACTTGTGGGAATGCCAAATGCTATAGCCCTGCTAGGGGTAGGGAACCTGCCATCTTAAGACTTGTGACCGGCCTTTTGACTCAATCCGAATTTTACATAACAAATCAGTTGTGTGAAAGTTTCTTATGAGTGGCGGGTGACACAGATGTAGCATTTTGCAGGGGAATCATTATGACATAAAGGAGACTACCACTCCATGGCAGATAGCAAAAATCTATATTTCTTCCTAGCTTAAATAGCCGGTGCCGCATGAACATGTTGTAAATGAATATTCATACCATTACCTCACTCTCATATTGTAAAAAACAGACTTTTTAGTGAGACACATTCTTCTAAGTTATCTATTATACTCAAAATAGGAGCCGTGAAGAAGCAGACTGTTAACTCCCTAGCCCACTTTTTGATAGATAGGGAAACTGCTAAGGGGAAAAAAGGCCGATTGTTCTCAGCTTCAAGCCATCTGGACACAGTATCTTAACCTTGCAAAACCACAATTTGGAGATCCTGGCGACAAGCCAGCGACGTGCCTGCATGCTCCGGCCCCCTGGTCTGGGCGCAGGAATTTTACCTCCTTGGTGCCAAGCGTATAGAGTTCTGCCTCAGTCTCTCCTGAATTGTGTCAGGCAAGATTTGTATATGCTCACTCTCAGAAACGGCAGAGACAAAGACGTATACGCTTTTCACCTACATAAATCCTTTTATTAAAAGAGGTACAGCAGAGAAAGATGAAGTTTTTCTTGCTTACTTTGTGCTTGAAAAAAGGACCATCTTGAAATAAGAAGGCTGCAGTTTCGCCACCCCTGAGATCAATTATTTTATTAAAAGAGAACAAACCAGTGCTTTATGTAAAGATTCTACTGTTGAAGGATATGAAGCTTTCTTTTCTATATACTTTATGAACTGGCATACCTTTGTTATTTTTTCGGTTTGGTACTAGCATGTTAATAAACTTTGACACAAACATAAGATTAATTTTCCTGTTTTTAGCCTACTGGTTACTTACATCGTATTTCATATATGATATGGGTGAATATCAATTAAGTTTTAACAGGTAGAGAGTGTGAACATGGTGGACTCTTGTCATTCTTGGGTGGCCTAGGATCTGAATTGCTGTCTGGCAGGCCTTCACCTTCAAAGATAAATTCCTCCTCATACTCTGAAGGGAGATGGCAGTTATATGCTCTCCTTGTGTCCTTGTAGCCAAAGCCCCAGTCTAGTCCATCTGTATTTTATTTTAATGTTTAAATTTTTTTTTTGAGACAAGTTCTCACTGGGATAGAGAGCAGTAGCATCATCATACCTCACTGCAACCTCAGACTCCTAGGCTTAAATGATCCTCCTGCCTCAACTTCCTGAGTAACTAGGATTGGAAGTGTGCACCACCATGTCTGTCTAATTTGTTTAATTTTAACTCTTTTTTATAGATAGGGGTCTTACTGTGTTGTCTGGTTGGTCTCACTCATACCAAAACACCTGTATTTTTCCTTTGTCCTGGACCTGTGACATGCTGGACTGGTTCTGTTCTTAGTCATGGCTAAATATAACACGTACAATAAATCATCTTTTCTGCTGTGTTAGCTAAAGAATCAATCAAACAAAAAACTGAAAGGAGAAAAAGACAAATCCACAATTATAGTTGGATATTTCAATACCTCTTATCAACAATTGGTAGAAAAATTAGAAAATCAGTAAGGTCACAGAATACTGGATTGGACTTAACTGACACTTACAGAATATAGTACTCAACCAGAATACACCATCTTTTCAAATGCACCGCAAACAGCTGTCAAAATAGATCAGCTTCTGGGCCATTAAAACAAAGTTCAGTAAGTTTAAAAGGAGTAAAGTCATAACAGTGTTCTCTGTGACCACAAAGGGATTACATTAGAACTTAATACTAGAGAGATACCTGGAAAATTCCCATATGCTTGGAAACTAAATATTTAAAATTTCTTTTGGTTGAAAGATGAAATCAAAAGAGAAAAAGTGTTTTGAACTGAATGGAAATGAAAATATAAAATACCAAAGTTTGTGGGAAGCTACCAAAGCAGTAGTTAGAAATTTATAGCAGTAATGCCTTTTTAGAAAAGGAGAACAGTCTCAAATTGCCCATCTCATCTTTCACTTTAAGTATCTGGAAAGGGGACAGCAAATCACATTACAAGTAAGCAGAAGAGCCTTAGCTCAGCGCCTGTGGCTCAATCGGCTAAGGCGCCAGCCACGTACACCTAAGGTGGTGGGTTCGAATCCCCAGCCCGGGCCCACCAAACAACAATGATGGCTGCAACCAAAAAATGGCCGGGCGCTGTGGCGGGTGCCTGTAGTCCCAGCTACCTGGGAGGCGGAGGCAGGAGACTCGCTTGAGCCCAGGAGTTGGAGGTTGCTATGAGCTGTGATGCCATGGCACTCTACCCAGGGGATAGCTTGAGGCTCCGTCTCAAAAAAAAAAAAAAAATAGTGATCAAAAGGCCAGAGGTGGTGGGTTCAAACCCAGCCCTGGGCAAAAACTGCAAAAAAAAAAAAAGTGATCAAAATATAGAAAATATATTACATCATTTATAGAAAATTCTGTTGCCTATTTTTATTAGGATGACTACTGTAGTCTACAGTCAGAGCTGAGTAGGACAGCAGCTTTTCTGAATGCAGACCAGAAGCAACCTGACATTCTACCATGTCAGATGATAAAGTTGAAAGAGGCTATGACAAAATGAGACAATGACTACCTGAACTCAGGAGATGTGGACTACAGAACTAACCCCATCTGAAGGATGGGTATTTGGAGACTCTTGTTACAACTATGAAAAGGTCTTAGTATGATTATTTCTAGTATCAAAAGAATTATCCTGGCCATCTGGAGCATCAGGTCTTGCATTACTGAATTTCTGACATATCAGTGGCATCAGCTTATCTGAGATAGTAAACATATTCTGGTCTCACAGGGTTCACTCAGTAAGCTGGAGATGATAAAACTGTTCCCCTAATGCTGTGGTTCTCCAGGTGTGGTCACAAGACCAGGAGTATCAGTATCACCTGGGAACTTGTTAAAAATTCAAATTCGCAGGCCCCAACCAAGATCTACTAAAAGGGAAACTCAGAGCGTAGGACCAACTATTCTGGTTTTATGAACCTTCCAGATGATTCTGATACACATTCTTTTGACAACCATTTGGCTTATATATACATAAAGAGTTTGTAGTAGCTGTGATTCTACAGAGCAGTGATTCTCAAATTTGGTGTCAATCACAATCATTTGGAGTCTGTCAAAACACAGGCTGTTGCGATTGCCATGGAAGTCTTCTTCATAAAGTCTTTCCTCAAGCCGCTATCTTCAAGTGTTTTCCCCACACTTTCTTTGAAGACTTTTATTGCTTCGTGCCTTAGATTTAGATCTTTTATCCATCTTGAATCAATGTTTTTGAGTAGAGAAAGATGCAGATCCAGTTTTAGTCTTTTACATGTGGATATCCAGTTCTCCCAGCACCATTTGTTGAACAGGGATTCTTTTCCCTCAGTGTATGTTTTTATTTGGTTTATCAAAGATTAGAGGCCTATAAGATGCTAGTTCCATCTCATGGTTCCAGATGTCTAGGTCTCTATTTTTGTGCCATACCATACTGTTTTGATTACTGTGGTCTTGTAATATAGCCTAAAATCTGGTAGGTTGGTGCCCCCAGCTTTGTTTTTATTGCTAGGAATTGCCTTAGACAGGTGGAGTTTTTTTCTGGTTCCATACAAAATAAAGAATTATTTTTTCAAAGTCTTGAAAGTATGATGCGTTTTTTTTTTGTTTTTTTTTTTTGAGACAGAGTCTTACTATGTCACCCTCGGTAGAGTGCCATGATGTCACAGCTCACAGCAACCACAAACTCTTGGGCTTAAGTGATTCTCTTGCCTCAGCCTCCCAAGTAGCTAGGACTATAGGTGCCCACCACAATGCCCGGCTATGTTTTGGCTGCAGTTGTCGTTGTTTAGCAGGTCCAGGCCGGGCTCAAACCCACCAGCTTTGGTATATGTGGCCGGCGCCCTACTCACTGAGATATGGGCGCTGAGCCTGATGTTGGTATTTTAATGGGGATGACATTGAATTTGTAGATTGCTTTGGGAAGTATAGAAATTTTTACAACATTGATTCTTCCCAACCTTAGGCATGGTATGTTCTTCAATTTGTTAATATCTACTGCTATTTCTTTTCTTAGAGTTTAATTTTCTTTATAGATGTCCTTCACCTCTTTTGTTAGATATATTCCTAGGTATTTCATTTTCTTTGAAGCTCCTGCAAAGGGGATTGTGTCCTTAATTTCTCATCCTAGCTGTTATTAGCATATACAAAAGCTAGGGATTTGTGGACATTGATTTTATATCCTGAGACACTGCTATATTTTTTGATCACTTCCAGGAGTCTTGGGGTTGAATCTTTGGGTTTCTCTAAGTATAAGATCATATTGTCAGCAAAGAGGAAGAGTTTGACCTCCTTGCCTCCCATTTGAATGGCCTTTATTTCCTTCTCCTGCCTGATTGCACTGGTTAGAACGTCCAAAGCTATGTTGAATAGTAGTGGCGATAGAGGACAACCTTGTCTGCTTCCAGTTCTAAGTGGAAAAGCTTTCAGTTTTACTCCATTCAGTAAAATATTAGCTGTAGGTTTTTCATAGATGGTTTCAATCAGTTTAAGAAATGTGCCACCTGTGTCTATATTCTTAAGGGTTTTAATAAAAAAAAAAAAGGATGCTGAATTTTATTGAATGATTTTTCTGCATCTATTGAGAGGATCATATGGTCTTTGTTTTTGCTCCTGTTGATAAAATGAATTATGTTTATGGATTTCCTTACGTTAAACCAGCTTTGCATCCCTGGGATGAAACCTACTTGATCTGGTTATCTACTCAGAAGAAAAAAAAATCCTTTTAGGCTCAGTGCCCATAGCACAGTGGTTAGAGCGCCAGCCACATAAACCGACGCTGGCGGGTTCAAACTCAGCCTGGGTCAACTAAACAATGCCAACTGAAAAGAAAAATAGCCAGGGCACTCTGACGGGTGCCTATAGTCCCAGCTACGTGGGAGGCTGAGGCCAGAGAATGGCTCAAGCCTAAGAGTTTGAGGTTGCTGTGAGCTGTGACACCACAGCATTCTACCAAGGGCAACATAGTGAGACTGTCTCCAAAAAAAAAAAGAAAAAGAAAAAAGAAAAAATATCCTTTTATCATAAGGACATTTGCACTAGACTGTTTATCGCAGCTCTATTTACAATCACCAAAATGTGGAAACGGCCTAAATGCTCACTAACCCAGGAATAGATTAACAAGTTATGGTATATGTATACCATGGAATACTATTCAGTCATTAAAGAAGGAGACTTTACATTCTTTGTATTAAACTGGAAGTGGAACACATTGTTCTTAGGAAAGCATCACAAGAATGGAGAAGCAAAAATCCTATGTACTCAGTTCTGATATGAGGACAACTGATGACCTAGAACATGGTGGGGATGGAGGGTGGGAGAAGCAGGGATGAGGGCGGGGGGTTGAGGATGATAGGGTATGACACACCACACATCTCTTGGGGACAGGACACAATTATAAGAGGGACTTTACCTAACAAATGTAATCAGTGTTCCTGGTTCTTTTTTTTTTTTTTTTTTGAGATAGAGCCTCAAGCTTCCCCCCTGGGTAGAGTGCTGTGACATCACAGCTCACAGCAACCTCTAACTCCTGGGCTCAAGCAAGTCTCCTGCCTCAGCCTCCCAAGTAGCTGGAACCACAGGCGCTCGCCACAACGCCTGGCTATTTTTTGGTTGCAGCTATCATTGTTGTTTGGTGGGCCCAGGCTGGATTCGAACCCGCCACCCTAGGTGTATGTGGCTGGCACCTTAGCCATTTGAGCCACAGGTGCCGAGCCTGTTACCTGGTTCTTTATACCCTCAATTAATCCCCAACAATAAAAATAAAAAACACAGAATACTGAGCCCCACCTCTTGTTTCTGATTCAATAGCTGAGAATATATATTTCTTTTTTTTAAGACAGAGTCTCACTATGTCACTCTCAGTGGAGTGACATGGCATCACTGCTCTTAGCAACCTCAAACTCTTAGCCTTAAGTGATTCTCTTGCCTCAGCCTCCCAAGTACCTAGGACTACAGGCACCCGCCACAACACCAAGCTATTTTTTTTTGTGCGTGTGGTTGTTATTGTTGTTCTAGCTGCCCAGACTGGGTTCAAACCCACCAGCCTCGGTGGATGTAGCCAGCGCCCTCCCCCCTGAGCTACAGGTGCCATCCAAGAATATGTATTTCTAGTAGGTCCCAAGCTGATGCAGATGCTGCTGGTCTAGGGACCATACTTTGAGAACCACTGCCATGATTTCTGTTAAATCTATGAAGTTTTAGAATTAAATGTAGAGACAAAGTCAGGCTCACTCCTGTAATCCTACCACTACTGGAGGTCCAGCCAAAAGGACCGCTTGAGGCCAGGAGTTAAGAGACCAGCCAAAGCAAGGGTGAGACCTCTATCTCTACAAAAAATAGAAAACTTGGTTGGTACAACTAATTGATTACAATGTTCCAGATTCCTTTGTTCCTTCTACATTCCCACTGCTTCATTTAATGATCTAAAAAATAAAAATAAAAAAATAAAAAATAAATAGATAACTAACTTAGCCAGGGCCTGGCAAAGTAGCACACGCATGTAATCCTAGCACTTTCTGAGTCCAAGGTGGGTGGACTGCTTGAGCTTGCTTTCTAGATCAGCTCACAGCAAGAGTGAGACCTTAACTCTAAAAACAGACAGGTATTGTGGTGGCTGCTTATAGTCCCAGCTACTTGGGAGGCTGAGG
Organism: Galagoides demidoff; assembly: GCA_963574575.1. NCBI lineage: Eukaryota > Metazoa > Chordata > Mammalia > Primates > Galagidae > Galagoides > Galagoides demidoff. The sequence goes on along the minus strand of CAUYQV010025958.1, from coordinate 226 downwards.
CAGGAGGATTATTTGAGCCCAAGAATTTGAGTTTGCTATGAGCTATGATCCCACAACATTCTACCTAGGGTGACAAAGTGAGACTCAGTCTCAAAAAAAAAAAAAAAGAAAAGAAAAGAAAAAAGAAGTGGTTTGCTGGAACTTATGCTCAACCCTAGCATGTGATCAAGACAGAATTAAACCTTTTTTAAACTGTAAGGAAAATCAAATAATTACATAAAGTTTA
>CAUYQV010025957.1:0-33620 GCA_963574575.1 Galagoides demidoff | reverse complement strand
ACAGCTCACAGCAACCTCTAACTCCTGGGCTCAAGCGAGTCTCCTGCCTCCGCCTCCCAAGCAGCTGGGACCACAGGCGCCCGCCACAACGCCCGGCCATTTTTTGGTTGCAGCCATCATTGTTGTTTGGCGGGCCCAGGCTGGGGATTTGAACCCGCCACCCTAGGTGTACGTGGCTGGCGCCTTAGCTGATTGAGCCATAGGTGCCGAGCCAAGCCATCCATTCTTGATCATACATGTGGGGTACCTTACCACCCCTGTGTCTGGAGAGGAATGGTGAGGTTAGTTTCACTGAGAAGGCAGCCAGAGGGCAGGTGGGTAGTGCAGGTGTGGGAAGCTGATCAGGTGGAAAGGAAACCACAGCACTAAGGGGATGAGAGATAGCGGTGACCTCCCATGTGTTTCCATGGGAGAGTGGAGGTGGGGTGAAAGGCTAGGGGGCTGATCCTTCCGGCTGAGCACTGTGGGCTCTGGCACAAGCCCTGGCTGCCAGCTGGCTGGGGTCTTGGAGATTTGAGGCAGTGACCTCTGTGCCACCACCCCACTGCACATGCCTCCTCTCTGCTTCCTCTCCCATCCCTTAGGTCAGCTCCCCCACATTACCCAGCTTGCTCCCCACCAGTTGCCCTCTTGTATTTTTAAGTCTTCATCTGTAAAACCCAGGTCTGTTTCCTTACCTGACCTCAGACACATGCAGCTTGGGGAGCCTCTGGCCAACCACTGGACCAAGCCCTATTCAGGGCCATGGTCACAATTGTGTCAGAGTAGCCAGAGACCTTCTCATACTGTGGGCAGTGGCTATACTGTCATACAGTGCAGGGAAAGCATGTCCACTCTGAAGGGGGAGTGACATCCGCGGGGGCAGGGCTGGGGCAGAGCCACACATGGGCCGCCCTGCAGCTTCCTCGTATGAAGCTCCTCCCTCTCCAGGGTGCTAAACCAAGCAGAAGAGACCAAATTCCAAAGGACAAAAGACAGCAGAGCACATCCCCCACACGATCACACTTGCTGCTGTCCACACAGCCTTGCTGGGAAGGGAGAGAGGAAAGTCTGTTATTCACTCTGGGTGTCGTTATGATGGCTGCAGATGTGGGCCGAGGACACGCTTGGCAGAGGTGTCTGGTGATGTTTCTTAGCTTATGTCCCTCCCAACACTTGGCATATTTATGGAAATGTCAGCCTTGTGTTATACTGTTAACTTCTTTATGCAGGTGACATGTTATTTTTAATCATCCCAAATAAGAAGATTCTAATTGCTGTAAATCATGTACTATGTTTCCAAAGATACCCATTTGGTTCTTTCTTTTCAGGAAGTGTTTTTGGCTGGTATCTGACTTTTTCTGGGCTTTTGGCTAGTTCCCTGGAGATGATGAGTCCTGCTCATCTGTTGTTGAAATGTGTCACTTCATGGGTCAGTTGGTGGGAGAGTGAGTCTTGCTGCTTTAAAGATACAGATCTTCCTGTGTATTTGCAGAAATGTGCAGAAATTATTGTGGCTCACCTTGGCTACTTGAATTACACGCGGTACACAGTGACTGTGGGATTTGAACTCCAGGAGCATTCCATCAAGGAAATGAACTTCACGGTAAGTGTATCAGCTGACTGCAGATATCTCCAGGGCTCATTTCTTAGCTCTTGTTCTTTTGCTGAGTGATAGGATTACATCCCAGCGTCTAAATGTTCTTTTGTGTTTTCTCAAGTTTTGAGAACTCTTTAGGTGTTCTGAGATTGAGAAGAGCGAGGGTCTAGCATGTTCCAGCTGGGGACAGCTGAGGGCCGTCACCACTCCCCCCCCTAAACACGGACTTCCTTCCACAGCTGTCAGGAGAGGCCTTTAGACCTGCAGAGTCTCCTGGGAGGAGCCCCTGCTGTAGTTCTTAGACAGTCATTTTTTTTGTTCAACTGAACGTCCTGTCCCCTTCACTCCTTCAGCATCAATATAACTCAGGGTGAGGGTTTTAGATTAGATGGATGAGCTGGGTTGGAATCCTGCCTGGCTCCATCATTTACTAGTTTGACTTTGTTGAACCTTAGTTTCCTATCTATAAATAGCTACCGGTGGAGTTGGGAATATTTAATGAAGATACTAAGTTACAAAGAAAGCAGCTCTGCACATCTGTATAAATCTGTGTGGATGTGTGCTTTCATTTCTCAAGGGTCAGTGTTAGAAGTGGAATGGCTGGGTCAGGTGGTTCAGATGCCCACAGGCCGTTTTCCCAAGTGGCTGTGTTCTTTTGAGTTATCACCAGCAGGGTGTGGGGTCTCAGTCGGTCCTGGCCAGAGCTTGGTATGCTCAGTCTTCAACTCCTGCTCTTCTAGTAGGTGTGTGTCAGGATGGCATTGTGCTTTGAAAATGCTGGGGACTGTCTTCTGGCTTGCCTTCTGATGGGACACCTCTTCTTTGTCTTCTATCATAACAGCCTCCCTCTCCCCCACCTCATTTTCCTCTAAGATTTTCCTTTTTCACTAATGTAAGCAATTTGATTATGGTATTCTTGGTGCCTTTTTTTGTGCTTGGGGTCCATTGAGCTTCCTGGATTTGTGAGCTTATAGTCTTGATCAAATTTGGAAAAGTTCTAGCCATTATTTCTTCCAATACTTTCGAATACTATTTCTGTCTTCCTGCCCCGCCCCCCCCCCCCAACTTCAGGGACTCCACATATGTGTCTGTTAGGCCACTTGTCCCACAGCTCACTGGGGCTCTGTGTGTTTTGGACAGTTTCTTAACCACGTCTTCACGGTCACCTGTCTGCCGTGTCCTATCTGCTGCTCGCCTTCCAGGTCTCTGTTAAATGTACAAAGCTTTTTTCTTGGAGATAGAATCTCACCTTTGGTAGAGTGCTGTGGCGTCATAGCTCACAGCAACCTTAAACTCTTGGGCTTAAGCAATTCTCTTGCTTCAGCCTCCTGAGTAGCTGGGCCTGCAGGTGCTCACCACAATGCCCAGCTATTTTTTGGTTGCAGTTGTCATTGTTTAGCAGGCCTGGGCCAGGTTCGAACCTGCCACCTTCGGTGTATGTGGCTGGTGCCCTACTTACTGAGCTATAGGCGCCGAGCCCACATACAAGTCTTTCGTGTGTTCTTAGTGTCCTTGTCTGCTAATTCTGTCCCCTTTCATTTTAGGCCAGTTTTGATTGGTTAGCTTTTTTCCTCATTACGTTTTCTTTTCTTCGTATTTGTTACTTTTGCTTCAATGCCAGACGTTACTGACTGCTGGCATTGTATTCTTGTGAATATTCTTGCCCTCTCTGTCTAGATGCTATGAAGTGACTCAGACATGGTGTGTGGGTTCTGGGCCTTGCTTTCTGACGCTGCTGGGTGGGGGTGCGTCCAAGGCTGATGTTTCCCACCCCTGATGCAGGAGCATTTGGCGCTATCTGCTGCATTTGATTGTGAGGCTTTTTTTTCTCTTGTGGAAATAGACCCCATTCCTGGCCCCGTGAGTGATGGGCACAGGCCCCGGGTAGTTACTCCACCTGTGTGCTGGGTGGTGTTCAGTGGGATGTAAGGTGGCTGCCCTGGTGGGTGGCAGGGCTCTCTCTGCACAGCTCAGTCTTGCATATGGCTCAAGGCCTCCTGCGTCTCCCTGGATGCTCAGCTGTGTTCATAGAGACCACCCGGCTCTGCTCGGCTTCCATCATGGATAATTATTTCTCGGTTGCCACTCAGATCCAGTGTCTCAGACACTCGTGTGTGTCTATCTACATGTATATTTTCTGATGTTTTGGGTGAATCTAGTGTCTGTCCTGAAGTGGATTTCAAAAATTGCTCAGATGATTTTAATACAACGCATTGAAATGCTGGGACTCTTTGGCCCAGTGCAGGGCAGGGCTCTGGGGCTCCAGGTATGAGTCTAGCTCAAGACCAGTGTTGAAGGGCAGCCGCCTCTGCCCCGCTGTTGCCATGGGGCCTGTGTCCTTGGCTCCATCAGGAGCACGCGTGGCACGCCTGGAACTGCTCAGACATCATGAGGACTGCGTACTTGACTTGCAATTTACTTTCCTGGTCTTGAATTCATGTTCATATGTTTTACTTAAACTTTTTTAGAATATACTACTCAACATTTTTGCATCTTTTAAGACTGTTTCTTTTAATGGAGAGTGTGGCTTTTTCTAATAAAGAGATTGACAAGGTTGATTATTGATATGAGATTTATCTAATTTTGATTATAGAATAATTTATCTGTCAAATTCATATTAGTATAACACCATGTAAAACTGTTTTTAGATTTTGATAGTTAAGATTTTTTAATGTTTGTGTTCTTTAACATTAAAGCAAACTGTTAAAAGCAAAGTGTTAAAATTTTGGAACATGTAGGAAAGTATAAGTAAAAGAACTTTTAAAATACTTAGAGTCTCACGTCTAGAGATAACTATTATTAATAATCTGGTGTGTTTCCTCTTAGATGCATATGCATTTTTCAAATCATTTTCCCTGCTTCCTATTTTAGTGGAAGACTTATGACCCTGCATTTTCCCGGCTGGAAATTTGGTTCCGATTTGTCTTTGTAGTGCTGACCTTCATTGTCACCGTGAGTATGATTCACCTGTCAGCCTGGCACAGCCACGGCTAGGACGAAGCTAGTCTGCATTATTACAGTCCTCAGAGTGGGGGCTACATGGAGTTTTCCCCAAACTCAGAGATGCTGCATCCACTGGGCTCTGCTGATAGCATTCTACACTCTGTGGGTCTGCTGAGATGCTTTAGTGCAAAAACGAGTAATGTGGTATATCATTTAGTAAGGACTGCTGGGCAGTGTCATGGTCATTACCCGTCACTGACTGGATTCAGTTTTCACTGGTGTACAGTGGAAAACGCCATCTCCAGGGAGGAATTCTGCCTTATCGAATGACCTTCTTTTGGTGCAAATCAGGCACACCTTAAGGTTTATATCTGGAGAACTGTACTGAACCTTTTAGTCTTGGTGCCAGAGAGGAGTGGTCTGGGAAATGCAGGCTTTTGGCTCGTGTGGGATCTGAAGTTTGTGTCCACAGGCACTCAGTAACTTTGTGGGGCAGTGCTTACCTTAGAAATGTGAGCAAGTCCACGGGAGTCCATGAGCACTGATAAACTGGACAAAGAGGAAGTAGGTTTCATTTAGTGACTTTTTGCCTATCTGAAGTGTGGTGCTCTATACCCATTTGCTCCTTGGCTCCCCAGTGCTGACATGACAGGGAGAGTATGACATTGAGATATGTCTGCTCTTTGCCATGGTGGCCACTCCAGTTCCATCTAAGAAACACTTGCAGAAGGACACAGGTGGGTACTAGAGGCAGGAGGTGTTTGGGCTGAGCCCAGGGTCTCAGGAACCCGGGGCACTGCCTGGGGAGCTGGCATGCCTGTCTTTGGCAGTTAGAAATTCTTGCTGCTTCTCGGAGGCTCTCTGGGGCCTGGGAGTCTGCTGTGACACTTGGGCAGAGAGCTGGTGTTCAATGCCTAAGTATGATTTTAAAAAAGAGAAACTGGCCTGACCCTTGTCATATTAATTGGGTTGGGGAAAATGGTCCACAGGCTAGGAGATAAAAAAAAATTATTTCTAGATGCCTAGAACATTATTGACTTATGTTAGATTACAGAAAAACAAGCAAAATGACAAAAATGAAAACTTAAAATTGTTAAGTTTTATATATACTGTTTTAAAGCAGCTTAAAGAACCTTCTCCCATGAGGCCAGCATACCTTCTTCAGGGAGGTGTGTATAAACACCTCCTCTAACCATGGTTATAAGCCCCATAACCTTGGTTTATCATCAGGGAGCCCTGTGCCCCCTTAGACGCTGGTGCCATCTGTGAAAATTGCCCTGTGTGTGACCGCTCACAGCATCCACAGATTGGGGCCCATTCCCTGACTGAGTCCTGGGTCCTGGCTATCTGGGGCAGCCCTGGAGAGCAGCTTGCTCTGGGGGGATGGAGAGGTGCTCTCCTTCTGTGTGGCTCTTGTGTTCCCCTTCTCTTCTCCTACTGTGAGAGCAGCTTGGGTCCCCTCTGCAGCAAGTGACCATCTTCCATCAGTTGTCACTGCTAGCTTGTGGGGTTGACTCGGCAGACTTAGCTGGCATCTCGGTCTCTAAGGTGGGAAGACCCCTTGCGGAGCAGAGGCAGTGACTGCTGGTCTGCTTCACAGTGCCTGTTCGCACATTCCCTCCGGAAGTTCTCCATGAGGGACTGGGGGATCGAGCAGAAGTGGATGTCTATTCTTTTGCCTCTGCTGCTGCTGTACAATGGTAGGTCCCCTTTTTATGTAGAAACCATTTTCTTTTACGATGTAAAGCTGGAAGACATCCTGGAGGTGGCCTGGGCCCAGAGTCCCCAGCAGGGCCCCGGGAGGAGCGTGTAGCAGCGTGCTCTCTGGGAGCCGTGTTCCCCAAACTGGGGCAGATGTCTGCCTGGTTCACAAACAGGCGGCTGTTGGGTAGTTAAGACTTGGACGAGTTACAGTCACAGCAGTCCTGGGTCTTGGCGGAGCTGCAGGCGTGGCTGGCTGTTTTCTCTCCCTGCTCCAGAAAACACTTGCTTCCTGAGCTCCCAGGCCTCCGGGAGGAGCTGATGGCAGCGCAGACGGCGCTCTGTCGTGATCCGCGCAGCAATCTGTTCCCTGGCTTTTAGGTGTTTTAAAAAACAAAGTAGCCTTTGGTTTGCTGCCTTCCCTTTGGCACTGACTGGGGAGAAACCCATACCGAGTCTGAGCTCACAGAGGGATGGGGTGCTCTCTGCGGGTGCCCCGTTTCCTTCACACACTTCTGCCTTGTGCCTTCCAGACCCCTTCTTCCCTCTGTCCTTTCTGGTGAACAGCTGGCTCCCGGGCATGCTGGACGACCTCTTCCAGTCTGTGTTCCTGTGTGCCTTGCTGCTCTTCTGGCTGTGCGTGTACCATGGGATACGTGTTCAGGTGAGCGGCAGCCGCGGCACCACCAGGAGGCTAAAGGCTAAGCCTTCACTTCCAGACCTGCCGATGAAAACCTGTCTCAGACTCCTACTCAGTGAAGAAGGAAAATATAGCAATAATTTGGACATCTGTGATCTTGATAGAATTACATTTTCTTCATTTCTTACTTTTTTTTCTTTTTTAGGGAGAAAGAAAGTGTTTAACTTTCTATTTGCCTAAATTCTTCATTGTTGGACTGCTGTGGCTGGCTTCTGTTACACTAGGAATATGGCAAACGTGAGTAGTCTCGTGTTGAAACTTCAGTCGGGAAAACCTTTGACAAAGGTGAAAGACCCACGGTCTAACTGTATTTTGTGAACTCATCCAGAAAAGAATCATCTCTCAGTGTTTCAATCTTAGTTGTCAAGTGCCCCCCCCCCCATACTTGGGGGATGTGTTCCAAGACCCCCAGTGGATACCTGAAACCTTGGATAATAGCAAGGGGTATGTTTCCTGACTGTTTTTCCTGTACACACATAACTTGTGATAAAGATCACAAGTATAAAGACGTACACATTAGGCACAGTAAGAGAACAACAATAACTAATGATGAAATAGAACAACTATAACAATATACTGTAATAAAAGTTACGGGATGGGGCCCCTCTCACAATATCTCATTGTACTATACTCACAATTCTTGTAACGATGTGAGATGATAAAATGAGATGAAGTGAGGGGAATGGCATAGGCATTGTGACAAGCCACTGGGCTATGATTGGGCTTCTGATGACACATCCGGGAAGGATGACTTGCTTTGGGTGGCCCCAGGTTATCCAACCATGATGATGGCCACACTGCCGGATGAGTAGTGTGATGGGCGTGTGGAGACACTGACCGGGGGGTTCACATCCCAGGATAGTGGCAGTGGGGCGGTGCAGGATACCTTTATGCTACTTAGAACAGTGTGTAATTTAAAACTTAAGAAATGTTTACTTCTGGAATTATCATGTAATGGTGGGTAACTGACACTACAGAAAGCGGGATTGTAGCCGAGGGGTGCTGCTGTGTGACTGAGCTGAGCAGTTCGTTTCTGTTTGAGTGGCACGTAGAGAATCCACAGTTCCCCCAGGGTAAGATGGCGGGTGAAGAGGCCGGGCGGTTCGGAGTCCTCCTTGACAGAGGCGAAGACCTCACTGCGGCAACGTGCTCGGTCGGCCTGTGGCTGTCCACTGTCTACCAGATGTTTTCGTTTTTCCTTTTGCTGCTCGTGCAGACTTTCAAACCTTGGACTGGCTCCCACAGTTGATCTTTATTAGTATTTTTGTCTTGTAAAATGGCACCACAGCAAAAGCCTACTGTGGCAACTACCTCATTCACCGAATAGGACTTTTCACAGGGAAGTTCCATTTCTGGATGTGATGTTGGAGCCCATCATACCTGATTTCTGGTCACAGTGCCCCATGTGACAATAGATTTCTCTTCCGTCTGCTCCTGTTCCCTGTCCCTGGTTTCCTGTCATCTCAGTGACGTAGTTTCATTGGAAAATGAATCTCACGGAAGTTTGCATTTACTTTTATTACTTCCCATGTCCACTTGTTTATTTCATAGTGCCCCCATGTGCCATTGAAAAGGTACCTGGAAAATCATCTCTTAAAACTACAAGAGAAATGTGGAGTGTAGGGATCTGTGTGTTGAAATATGCGACTTTCCAGCACTGATGCTGGGGAAGGTTAATAGGGTCGTGTGCTTTTCCAATGTGAAAAATGCAGCAGGATTTCCCTGGGATTTAGCAGAGCTGTTTCACTGTCGGTAGCAAATAGTTTATGTTAATAAATTGAAAAACCACAAAGTCAAATGAGAAAAAATGTAAAATAAAAATTAATAGTTACTAACTTATAATTTTTTTATAATGTCAATTTTTAGAGTTAATGAATTACATGATCCCATGTACCAGTACCGAGTTGACACTGGAAATTTTCAGGTAAGGATTATTCAGGAAGGTAAGGACTTTTTGTTTGAATGCTATTTTATAAAATTACTGAATTTTGTAACTTTAATCATGCTATTGATACAAGTTTACTAGCCAGCTACATGGACAGGACCATAGAAAGGTTGTCAGTGGAAAGTTTAGGAAAAACTAGGAAAAATAAAGTCTTTAAGACGATGTTTTTACTTCCAGTCCTTGGTTTGTGGTTATCGGGGTTGTGGTGGTGGTGGATGAGGCCACAGCCCTGTCACTGTGGCTCTCGCTGGTGGTCCTTCCCTCCTACTCAGGCAGCTGAGGAGCAGCCACCAGAGCTCACAAGCAGACAAGGTGGCCTGCGCCTGTCACGAAGGGGACACCAGCACAGAGACATCTTGGGGGCTGAGGCAGCCAGTCTAGTCTGATCCCCTTATTTTACAGATGAGAAAATGAGTCCCAAAGTCACATGGGTTCTTACAAGGCAGAAGCAGAACCCCAGTGCCTGGTTTGCAGTCCTGGGGTCCTGGGGTGTGCCTTGACATAAGAGGGGATTTCTGGTGCCGTGAGGACACTGAAGGATGGACGAGGGGCAGGGGCCACCCAGAGGGGAGCCCTGGAACCCCATTTGAGGGGCTGGGGGGAGGGATGTCGTGCAGCCCAGGGCCTGTCTACACCCCACTGGAACCTGCTGCACCTTCCCCACCACAGCTTCAGAAGAGTGTTTTGTTTTCCTATAACAAGGTCACAGAATTGTGTGCATAGACCTAAGGTTTTCTAGAACATCTAATTCAAACCCCCCTTTCACAGATAAGAAAATCAAGTTCCCAAAAGGTTGGGCTCTCCCAAGGGTTCCCACAGTGCAGCTCTGGGCCCTTTTATTTATTTATTTATTTTATTGAATGGTAACTATGTACGTTAATGCACTTCTAGGGTACAGTGTGGGGTTTTCACACACAATCTGAAACACTGCCATCAAACTGGTTAACATAGCCTTCATGTCATTTTCTTAGTTATTATTTTAAAACATTCACAGTCTACTCTTAGAAAGATTCTCTGGGCCCTTTCTTAGATGCAGGGCGGGCAGCCAGGTCCCCATCACAGGGAGAGGGGCAGCAGCAGCTGCCATGGCTTGTTGGTGCTGCCGTGTTCCAGGACCTGTGCTGGGAGCATTCGGTGGTGGAGGGAGTTTGGGCTCTTTCTCACTTGATTCCCAAGGGGTAGGGGGTGTCATCTTGGGGGTGACCTGCCCTTTCTCATTCTATGCCAGGGTTCGAAGTGCCCCATACAAATGGTCACACTTTTGTCTGTAGCGTTTGGGAGGAGAAGAGCACCCAGGCCCTCCTCCCACTCAGGTGCCGCCTTGGTTCCTTCTAGGGAATGAAGATCTTCTTCCTGGTGGTGGCAGCTGTGTATATTTTATACCTTTTGTTCTTGATAGTGCGGGCATGTTCTGAGCTACGTCACATGCCTTATGTGGGTAAGTGCCCCTTTCAGAATCGCCCAGTGCAGGGTGGCTTGGCACTGACTTCACAGGGGGAGGAGGGCGGTGGCTGGAGTCTCCCAACCCTGGGGCCCTTTGGTCCCTGGGAGCCACAGCAGGCCTAAGTGGGTAACTCTGGCCTTTGGGATGGAAGTCTGTAGGCCCCTGGGTGCCAGTGGGGCTGACACAGCATCCTAGGTCCTGCCAGAACTGCACCTTGCAGAGGGCCGGCCAGCTGTCGGTCTTGAGTTGGGGCCAGTCACCCCGACCTCATGAATCATTTCCCTGATCCTCATTGGACACCCCGGGTCCCGGGGAGGGGCCAGCAGTGCTGGGCTGCAGGCAAAGCAACAGTTCGAAGTCCAGAGGGAAGAGGGATTTGTTCACCAGGGATCTGCTTCATTTTTGCTGTTAAGATCTCTGAGACGGGTGGGGCACGGTGGCTGTAATCCTAGCTTTGGGGGGCTGAGGCGGGTGGATAGTTTGAGTTTATGGGTTCAAGACCAGCCTGAGCAAAAAGCAAGACCCTGACTCTACTATACTAAAAAAATAATAATAATAGAAGAACTGAGGTAAGAGGATCACTTCAGCCCGAGTTGGGGGTTGCTGTGAGCTGTGATGGCACAGCACTCTACCCAAGGCAACAGCTTGAGACTCTCTCTCCAAAAAAAAAAGATCTCTGTGATGAGAGTAGAATTTACTTCCAAGATTTTTAACAAGAATGTTTCTTTCTTTTTCAGATCTCAGGTTAAAATTTTTAACTGCATTGACTTTTGTAGTGCTGGTCATTAGGTAAGAAGGCTTTATTTCTTGAATACAGCAAAACTGAATTTTTATTTCACTGTCATGAGCATCCGTTCTCTCCTTCTATGGAGCGAATTCCAGGAGCTTCTAGCATTAGGTCAGGGGCCTGTTACCATGGGTGGGCACTGAGAGTGTACACAGGCCCAGGAGCACATGTTTCTGTTGCCCGTGTCCACTAGAGACAACCCCAGGGGAGTCCCTGCTTGCACTGCACCTGTCAGGTGTGCAGGATGCAGTCACCACATCAGTCAGAGACTGGGAGATGTGGGGAATGGCACTGGGACCTTGCGATTCTTTTGGTGCTCTAAGTGTGAGTTAGGGCAAGTCTCGCTGAGCAGCACACAGGGGTGGGCAGTGAGGGGCTGCAGCAGGATGGAGGTGTGTATCAGGGAGGAAGGCGGGACTGAAGACCTCACTGTGGCAGGCCAGTGCCCAGCTGAGAGGGCCCCAGGCCTCTCTGCAGATTGTTGGCAGTAGACCCGGATAGGCCTAGGAAGTAGTTTCTTTGAATAAATTCCAGATAATTGGTTGTTTATGGTTTATCTTTTTCTCTTAAAATCAGACTCCTGAGGGGGGAAAATCTATTAATAGTTTTCTATGAAACCAATTTATAATCACTCACACAAGCCTAGGATGAAGGAGGGAAGGGGAGGGAGAGGGGAAGGGAAGGAGTGGGTCGATAGAGGGAGGGTTAGTAGGGAGACCAGACCTATGGAGCATATTGCAAATACAAGTTGGATCTATCAGGTGTAGAACACAAAGGTCTTAATCCTGTAATTGGGTAAATGAGGTGAAGGCTATGTTGTTTAGTAGGATATAAGCACTCCAATTTGTACAAATAATCAACACATTGAATCCCATAATGGCATAAATGTATTTATGATGTATGTACAAATGACTTAATAAAAAAAATTAGTTTTCTAGATTTGATTTTTGGTTGTTGGGCTAGCATATAAGTGGATATCAGCCCTTTTCCTGGATGGGAGCCACATGGGGCTTCTGCAGCTCTGGGGCCCCCGCCATCTGTGGGTGTCCAGGTCCATTCACCACCTCACGTGTGTGAATTCAGCTCCAATGTCTGTGTGGACTTGTCATTCAGCACATAAATCCACTGAGAATAATAGGGTTTGAATGTTTTAAGTAGTATTCTATCTCTGTTCAGTGCTTGGTGCATATGAGGGTGGACAGTTAAGTTTGTAAACTCATCCTAGAAGTTCTACAGACCTGATTGCTGGCCACCCTCAAGGCTCTCTCGTGGGGAAGCCGTGCACCAACAGTGCCTTATCCTCCTTGCAAAGTACCTTTTTTAGGATGAGTTTAAGAACTTAATTGTCAGACCTTTTGTGTTGTCGCTATACCTTCTTGCACGTGTGCACACATTTGAAACGTACCCTCCCGCATACCCTCGTACACACACTCAGTTATACACACCACACACACCCTCACCCTGGAGCTGCCCAGCCCACGAGTGGGAAGCTGCCATCTGTTCATAGCGACTTCTATACAGTCTGTACAGTCTGTCCTGGCTGTTGTCATGCTCCCGTCATCTTTCCTTGTAGGGTCTCGAGGGAATTCATTTATTCATCCTACAAATGCTTAGCGAGCACCTGCGGCAGCCACAGGCTCCTCCCTGGCTTGGTAGTTCTGTTCCAGCAGGGGAGACATGTGACGAACAAATAAACAAATAGGCTAAGCGCCTTAAAAGGGGAGATGTGACAGTGGCAGAGGAAGTGGTCGCTTTCCGTGGGTGGGTGGGGCGCTGTCTCTGAGGGGTGGTGTTTAGCTGGGGATCTGAGCAGTATAGTAGCCCTGCAAAGTTGCGGGGTGGCCATTCCAGGCCACAGCAGCCTGGGGTAGGAGTGGGCCCTCTGAGTCAGAGAACAGCAGAGGAACAGCAGCGTCCAGGAGGGGGCTGGCCACAGGCATGGGCAGGCAGGGGTGAGAGGTCAGAGCGGGCGCTACAGGCCACCAAGAGGAGTCTGGGTTTTGCCCTCAGTGATGGGAGACCTCTGTGAGATGTTCAGCAGGGAGGTGAAGGATCTGGTTTACATTTTTATTAAAGCCAGAAGGGGTCTAAGTGTGGGAGCAGACCACGGAGGGAGGTGGAAGGGGGTGCAGGTGGGAGGCTGTCGAGTTACAGGCAGAGCTGGTTGTGGCTGCAGAGGCCAGTGTTGTCAGAGCCCTCCACCGCAGCAGGCAGGAGTTTGAGCCTCAGGTGTCAGGGGCTGTGCGTGGTGCGGGGCCATGCCCAATGAGGGGGCGTATGAAGGAGATGCAGGCTTCTCTGGAGGATGTGCTGCTTTGTTGTAGTAGGAGACAGTCTTGAAAACATGTAACAGGAGTGTGAGAAGGAAGGAGAACTGTGAGCAGGTGCTGCGGGGCCCCAGGAGAGAGTGTGGTTAGGGGCCCAGCCCTGCAGCTGGCTGGTGGTCGGTCCTCTAGGCCTGAGGTGGAGGTTCTGTGTGCATGCGTGCAGTGCGTGCACGTGTGTGCACGTAGACCTTTCCATGGTGAAATAATAACGAATGGGCTGCACTAGTGGGGTGAATAAAACAGATCCCATAGGCTCCGAGTCTTGTCTTGGCACATGTTTACGTGTCGTCTTCTGCCTTTCTTTTTCCAGCATCGTCATCCTTTATTTAAGATTCGGAGCACAAGTGTTGCAAGACAATTTTGTTGCAGAACTGTCAGCGCACTACCAGAATTATATCCTTTGACTTGGAGGTGCCCAGGCTGCAGGAGTGTCTGCGGCCTGCCCGGGTCTGAGACTGAGAGGGGACAGGCCAACAGCTCATGCCTCACGCTGGAGGCCTGCCTCTGCTGAGAGGTGCCTCCTGCTCTCCCTTGGGGCAGGGGGAGCTCTGCCACCACTCCTCTGTGGGCAAGAAGCTCGGGCGCGGCAGGGCTAGCCAGGCCCTCAAGATCTGTTACCAGGCGGCAGAGGCCAACCCAAAGCTGGGTAGGCCAGCGCTCTGGAACCGTTCTCCACACTATGCTGCTCCCCACCCACACAGCTCTGTGCAGATAGATGAAGTGCTGTCTATGGTACCTGCGCCTCCCAGTGCATCCTGTCCTCTTGCATGTATGACGGGATGTATATATGTATCCCCTTGATAATATGGGCACAGTTAGGGCATTAATCCTTTATGTCCTGGGTTCTTACCTTGGGACCTCTTATGTTCTTAACGCATGATTTTTCAATTTTTTGTGGCTAAATTTCACACTAAACTTTAACCACATTCTCAAAGGAGTCTATAATCCGAAAGATCAGGAGTGATCTTCCAAAAAAAGATCACGTTGATCAGCACAAGCAGAGCTTATTTCCGATGTTTTATTTTGTTTGCCTAGACAGCTTAGTTCTCCCCACGCTGGTGGCTTTCCTGCCCTGCACAGGTGACTTGATCCTGTCTGGCCTTGCCCTGCCCTCAGTGCCAGTGAGAGCCCTGCCCCGGAGGTCTCAGGAGATCAGGTTCTCACTGATATTCGAGGTCACAGTTCACATGTTACTTCCTGTGATCTTGAAGGCTTATTGTGACCTCTTGCCATGGAATTGGACTGTGGATGCCTGGCATCTGGGTTACGGACCCCTGGGCACTAGTTGGCGGTTACCAGTAGGAAGGGCCACTGATGATTGGGAGGAGCAGTCAGGCTGGGAGCAGCAAGGCCATCTGCTTTGCCCAGACATGGTGTTCCTTCCCTTGACTGGCAGCACCAGCTGAGTTCTTATCTTTTTATGGCCTGTTGAACTTTTATCTTTACACCTTGGCCTTTGTGTATTCCCCATCAAAGAATGCTCTCTATGGTAAGCCACCCTGGGGTCTGGGTTGCTGGCCAGGTAGCTGACACAGGGTTTCCCCTTAATGAGCTGCCCCGTGGGCAGAGAGAGACGAGGAATGTTTAAATGGTGAGTTCTATGTTTAGACAGAGCACAGCATACATTGAACCTGTTCCTATCAAATACATGATAAGCGTTAATTTTGTTAGTGTGTCCTAGCACAAGCAGTGTGTCCATCACCTGTATGGAATAGTCTGCTGAATGTATATAGTCCCAACTTACGATGTGGCATAGGAATTTTTGATTTTATAGTGGTACAAAAGTAATATGCATTCAGGAGAAACCACTGAGTACTCACACAGCCCTCCTGGTTTTCAGTTTCAGTACAGTATTCATTAAATTATGTGAGATATTCTGTGCTTCCATAAAGGAGGCTCTGTGTTAGGTGGTTTTGCCCAACTGTAAGCTAATGTAAGCGTTCTGATCTGTCCTATGATTTTTGGTAGGTTGGATGTATTAAATGCAGTTTCAACTTGTGACGTTTTTGACTTATGGTGGGTTTATTAGGATATAACCCCATCATATACAGAAGCATCTGTACTATTGTTGTAGCCGTTCACAAGATAGCCAGAACATACCAGAAAACCTCAAAACCAAAACACCCTCAAATCCCCAGACAACCCTCTTGCACATAGAGTGGAGAGGATGGGGACTCCCAGAGAATAGGCAGTCCTATGAAAGTGGAGCTTTCAGAGCACCCTCACGAACAGGGGTGCAGCCAAGCTTCACAACTGTATGATAAAGGTGTCATCACTCCCATTGTATAGATGAAGGAACTTAGAAGCAGCTGCAGGTCTAAGGACTGGGCAGGAACAGGCAGGGCGAATCTGTGCTGCCCAGGGCCTGTTTTCTGTCCCCTGCTCCCTGTGTGGATAGGATGCAGGTGTGTGGGTGCACCGGCTCTCTGCTCTTGCTGCGTGCAGGGTGCCTGGCTCTGTCTTCACGGTGTCCCTGCTCGCCCTGTGCTGTGGATCAGAAAGTGAACTCCTAAGCTGCTTTGTTCAGGTTCACACAGAGTGGTAGAATTTGGGGTTTGAATCCAGCTCTTTCTGGCTTCTGTCCTCTCCAGGCTAATAATGTAATGATTGCTTTTGTTGGTTTTCAGAGTCCCAGCTGAAAGATAATCCTGCATTTTCCATGTTGAATGACTCCGATGATGATGTGATTTATGGGTGAGTTGCTATCCCACCCTGGGTGCTCTGGTCTGGCCTTGTGTGTTTATGTTTACCAATCGAGTTATGTGTCTAAAGTGATTTTCAAGACGTGACATTTGCCTGGGAGTGTCACGTGACTTGTTGTTTTCTGTGTTGACAATACACGGGTTTAGATGTAGTGATATCTTCTTTGCTAAATACCCGCAGTATGTGGTGAGTGCGGGAAGGACAGCTCTTTCTGTACTGGGGGGCCCTGGTGATTGGGGGAGGAGGGGGCAGGGATGGGAAGGACTGCTTGGCAATAAGAGACTGAGAGTGAAGCTAGGAAGCGAGCTGTTGCAGTGGTGTGTCAGTGTGACAGAACAGAATAGCTGAAGATCTGTCAAAAGTCAAATGGTATCAAAGTTCTCTTTTGTAACAGGAGTGACTATGAAGAAATGCCTCTGCAGAACGGCCAGGCCATTCGGGCCAAGTACAAGGAGGAGTCCGACAGTGACTGAGCTCCTGGCGGGGCGGCCAGGTGGCTCAGTGCCTGGGCCTTCTCCTTGGGTGCCCACTCCTGCCCTTCCCCGTACCTGTGTACATCTAGACCTCCTTGTGAGCAAAGATCTCTTGATCCTTATTTGTTTACATGTTCTTAAAAGGAAAACCAAAACTGAGGGCAAATTTAAATGTCGGGCCAAATTTCTTGTCAGGGTGGCTACATTTGGGAAGAAAGGTGTGGATAAAGTTTATAAACAGCCAAATGCTTTTTAGAACATTTCAGGTAAGAGCATGTTTTCAGTGGTGGGGAGAAAATTGCCTTGTTCAGTGAGTGAACTAGGTCCTTTCTTTTCAGTCATTCACTAGTTCCAAGTGCATTGGTATCCCTTCTGTTTCCCTTTCTTGCCTTCCCCTTGTTATCTTTTTTTTTGACTGAGGAAGCCAATTTCTGTGGCTTCAGGGGTGCAGGCCTTTCTCGGGGAGTGGCGTCTGAATGGGTTGGTAATTTAGAATCACTGTGGATTTGTGAAGCATGTAAAGTGTGATTTACCTGGGGAATGGTGGGTGGCCAGGTTCCAGTCCTTCACTGTCACCAAAGCAGAAGTAATAGCCTGGAGCTCTGAGGAGGATTTGATAAGTTGAATAGGAAAAGGCTAAGATAATCAAGAAGCCACTGGCTCCTGTGAGGAAGGTTTTGGTGCCCTGGTGTTATGGTTGGGGTGGGCAGGAGGGGAGCTGTTACCATGCCAATAAATAGCAGTTTCTGCAACTTTTGAATAAGAAACCCCATAGAGATTTATTTTTTTAATAGAATTAAAGGAATGATTTATAAAATATTATAGGTTCTTAATTGCCAAAAAGTTTTTAACTTCACTTTTGGAAATAAGATGAAAAGTAAGTAAAACCTCTTAAGCCATTTGGCTTATGGAGAAACATTGGGTAGAAGCTAACGTTTTTGGAAATCATTCCCTTCCCTCCCTGAACCACACAAGTAAGGTAAGCACAGGAATTGTCCTCTGGAAAAGTCTTTGGCACTGCATAATCTGTGGTCATAGAGGCCCTGGAGCAGTGGTTCTCAACCTTCCTAATGCTGCAACCCTTTAATACAGTTCCTCATGTTGTGGTGACCCCCAACCATAAAATTATTTTCGTTGCGACTTTATAACTGTAATTTTGCTACTGTTATGAATCATAATGTAAATATCTGATATGCAGGATGGTCTGAGGCAACCCCCGTGAAAGGGTCGTTCCACCCCCAAAGGGGTCGTGACCCACAGGTTAAGAACTGCTGCCCTGGAGAGTCCCAATTCCTTTTACTCAGGGACTCATTAGAGAGGTGGGGTGTAGATGTCTCCTTTGCTTTTCCCTTGACATGTGTAGTAACATCTGTAACCATTAATATACAGTTGTAGCCAACCTGACTGATGCCATCTGGGCCAAAAGAGGGGGGTTGCACTCTGCAGGCCGAACCTCCATCCTCATCTATGCATTGGCTCTCAGGTGACTGTTCAGAGCCACAAGTTACTGTCCACTGCGGTAGTGCTGGGACCTTCAAGTTGTTCGTGGAAGACTATTCATTATGACTTCACATCTTTCTTTTTAATTTAAGCTTCAATAATGTACCTATAATATGAATTTTATTCACATTTGTTTTTAAAAAACCTTGTAAATAGGAATGTTTGGATTAAAACAACTATTACTGCAATGATAATTCAAGGTTTACATGATTTCTACATTTGTAATGAATGATGTAATGACATTTTTGATTCTGTGTACTTAGAGGCATTGAAAAAATTTTCTGTTACCAAATTTTACAACTTCTACTACTTTATAATTTTTTTGTAAACTGATGAAGATTTGTGCTGATTAACATATTCTAGTATGTGATATAGTTTATAAGTTTTAATCATTATAAAGTAGTGTTCATTATTTGGAATGCTGTTATTTATCAGTAAATGTAAAATAGTTGAGGCATTTAGCCATACACACAATAGAACTTTTTAGAACTTGTCTTTGTCCTATGATGTAATTATACACTGATGGCTAGTATCTTCATGCGTTAATTCTTCATGGCACCATGAAATGAAAAATACGGGATTATTTACTTTTTGTAACTAAGTTGTAAACAAAAAAATTATATCAAAAGTACTTAAGGGAAAATGGTTCCTGGTGTATCATAAGTACTAACATATTCCATACTCCATGTAAAAGTTTGCTTAAAGTATATAGCATTTAGCATGTAGAATATGTGCCACAGATACTAGGTGAAAACACTAAAGTCTGCCAGAAGCTTCTGACAGTAGGAAGAAAATTGTTCTTGAGGGTATTAAAGTTCTGCAAACCTACATTATGAATTCCCAGGGCTGACTTTAGTAGTTCTTTCATGGTAATGGTTTGAAACCTCATCTTTGGGATATTTTTTATACGGGTCCAGTCTGGGGCAACCTGGAAGATGACCAGAGGGTTTCACTTTCCCTAGGGAGAGCTTCATTATCCATGTGCATAATCACAGGCCCACTCGGTTTACTACTGAATCATTGTAACAGAGCAGTGGTGCCTTCTCTCAAGCCCCAGGGAAAGGTGAGAGGAGATTTATAAAAATACATTCAAACTTGTAAGGTGATTATGGCACATAGTTATAGATTGCAACAAAAGCTTGGATACATTATGTAAACCCAATCCACTAAATGGGCAGGTTACAACGACAGATGTCATCAGCTTTAAGTATTTCTAACTATTTACTGAAGGGGCAAGTATGTTATGTGTGGTAACTTAGTTCCTGAATCCTTTTCACAGAAAATACAAAGATGCTCATAAAAGGGATAATTAAAGACAAGTCTCTAAGAACATTTATAGTAAAGACTAGACTTGAAACACTAAAGTGAATTTATATTCTGAGGGTTTTAGAAACCAGTTGCCTTAGCGGTTATATTTTTGAAAAAAAGATACACATCTTTTTCCCAGGCCAAAGGGAGTTGCTGTTGTCTGTGGCATCTTGTTATGCTGTTTATTTTGGTTTGATTTTTTTTTTTTTTTTTTTGAGAGAGAGAGTTTCATTTGTTGCTCTCAGTAGAGTACCGTGGTATCATAGCTCATAGCAACCTCAAACTGTTGGGCTCAAGTGATTCTCTTGCCTCAGCCTCCTGAGTAGCTGGGACTACAGGCGCCCGCCACAACCCCTGGCTTTTTTTTTTTTTTTTTTTTTAAAGAGGCAAGGCTTTGCTCTTGCTCAGGCAATACACCCACCTCAGCTTCCAGAGTGCTGGGATTACAGGTGAGAGCCACTGTGCCTGGCCTGATTTGATGTTTTAAATATACTGTTAAGTGTAATACCACACTAGGAAACAGCAGGATTTTCTGCTACAGAAAACTGCCTTTTTAACAAAAGATTGTAGATAGTTGTAAAATAAAACAACACTAAACTTTAAGGTTAAAAGGGGACCTATGTATTCAACTGTAGGACTGTGTCATAGAGCACAGTGCTGGGCATAGAGTGGTCACTGTAATTAGGCTAAGTATTTATGGGAAACTCATGTTTTGGGAATGGCTTCTTTTTAACACTAATTTTCTGATGTTAATAAATTTTTAATATTTAGTTCTTAACGTGTATCTTGATTTGTTTGCTGTTTGCATGTGGAGTTAATTTGGCCTATCAGACATGAGTGCTTTAATAAAAGGTCTTTAAGAGGCAAGAGCGGGGCTTTTCTCATTTCAGCAAGTAGACATGGAAATGCCTTTATTACCCCGTCTGTATGGCCTGGGGAAAAGTGCTGAAGACCAACCCCAATTTGGACCCACCTCCCTACTTACTGGATGTGTGACTTCAAACCCATCTGATAACCTCCAAACACATTTTTCTGATTTTAAATAACCGTGTAATTGTTGTGGACATAAAATGAATTATTGTGAAACCTTTGTAAGCCACAAAGCACCAAAAGTTTATGGCTTACAAATCAAAACTAGTAATTTGTTGATTGTGACTGAAAAATAGCAGGGAATTAAAAGTTGTGATGCTACAGCTTTGGGCCAAGAGTATGCATTAGAGCTCTCTGGCTAAAGCAACAGAGATTGGCTTGCCCACCCTCTCCCACCACACCTTCGCCTCTAGAAGGGGGGTGCTAAGAACAAAGAGTGTGATGCCCAGGGGTAGGAATCTGGGCCCCAGCAGAGCTGTCAGAATCCCAGTCCTACTGGTTAAAGGGTACATGATCATGCTGAGAGGACCAAAGTAGACTTGCCACTAACTAAATGTGAAAAATTCATTTATGATACTATATAAATCATGAAGAACACAGCAAATTTGAATAATTTATTCTAACAAAAGTATAAAGTATGGAAAATCAGTGTATTTGAATCAGTTCAGAGAGTAGAGCAAGTTTCACATTAGCAGATTGTAATTTTTAGCACCTTCGAAAAGAAATATTCAGAGTTAAGACAAGTGTCAACACAGGCTTCAGACTACCTACTGCAAACGATCTGTATGACTACGGTGTACAGTTACACAACAGTGCAGCCATTTGGTTTCTTTTCTCTACATTTTGAGAGTGCCACAAAACACGCTTAAAGAAAACAAGGTGTTTGAATTCATGGTTGATGGTTAGAAGATGGAACAGAAATGTTGAGACAAAGGAGAAAGGTCACAGGCTGGACAAGGTCAGATGGACAGTCCAAAGGTGCTGACAATGCAGTACATGGTCTTGTTCTCCCATCGCACGGTGCAGCTCCCTGGGGGGAGGACAGAGCAGCACGTAAGGGAGGAAAACTGGGGGACATACCCTTCCAATTTCTCACACTAAGGCTAATAATCAAGTACCAACCTCTCTGAGGGACATGAAATAGGGTAGGAAGTCTCTAGTATAAAAGTTTTAAAATGTTACCATTAAACATACAAAGACATGAACCCCCAAGCACATATTTCATAAAACCTTTTAAGTAATACACATCATAGCATGGTCCCAGAAGGTACCTGAAAACATCCAGAGAAGATACACAGGACTAAACTTGACCACAGATGTTTTCAAAACATACCGTCAGTAGAGCTGTCCCAGAAGCAGGAGCTTGCTGTGTGAAGTCCGGCCCCATTCTTCTGCATGATTACACAGGTCACTTAAATTAAAACAAACTTATTACAGAAATCTACTTGGCAGCATGGATGTCATTTTGCCCACTTTTAGCATGTATGTGTGGGTCACATAGTTGATTTTTATGATAAAAATCATAGGAGTAGATTGCCTTGCCCCACCACAGTGACAAATTACAGATGCTCCCTGACTTGCAATGGGGTTATAGCCCAATAAACCTATTATAAATCAAAAATGTAAGTTGAAAATGCAATTAACACCTCGATAAACCCAGTGTTAAGTAACAACTTTGGTGGTTTTGTTTTTGTTTTGAGACCGTGTCTCTGTTGCCCTGGGTAGCATAGTGTGCTATGGTGTCATCATAGTTCACAGCAACCTCAAACTCTTAGGTTCAAGCAATCCTCTTGCATCAGCCTCTTGAGTAGCTGGGACTACAAGTGTGCACTAGCACACCCATCTTATTTTTCTATTTTAGTAAAGACAAGGTCTTGCTCTTGCTCAGGCTAGTCTCAAATCCTGAGCTCAGGCAATTCACCCATGTTGGCCTCCCAGAGTGCTGGCCTTATAGGCATGAACTACCACACCCGGCTGTAAAGTCAAAAATTTGTAAGTCAAACCACCATAAGTTGGGGACCCTTCCCTTCCTTTACCACGTAACTTGTTCTAAAAGCATCTGATTGGAAGTCTTATAAAATCCTGGTTGGCAAATGCCCTGCGACTGTACCAACAGCCAAACAGGCCAAGCATATGCTAGGTAACCTACTCCTACCAGGGACTTTCTTTGAAGTGAGGAACAAATTGCCACGTCAGTCATCTTTTCTGACAATGGACACACCTCTGGTCAGTATTTAAAAACCATCTACAAAAATATATGAGAAACAAGAACTCATTACCAATGTATTTGAATGGTTTCCCCAGCTTGGTGAGTTGGCTTAAGGTTTGTTCTACTACATTTGTGGTCCACTGATTGACCTTGCTGTGCTGGTACGCGTTACCCCCGATTGCACTTTCTATAGCCTGAAAACAAAGCACAAAGGGGGTGACAGTGAACAGAAGGCACCCAGATAGCTCCCAGTTAGTGACATTTATCACCCAAAAAGACTGATGAAATTTATGTGAAATGTACATTTATTTTTAGTCATGAGAACTCTTTTGCAAATACAACATTTTAATAGTGTTATATTTCATTTAAATGAGTTTTTGTTTTTAAAAGTTCATATTTGTACAGTCTGTCAAATTATTTAAACATTTTGACCTAGTAACTGGGCTTAATTTTCACTGCTGTTAGTAATACTTATAATACATTTTTCTCCCCAAGGCTAGATAATATTTACTTTGCTTATTCCTTTCTTTTAAAAAAGTAGATGCTTTTATCTAATACTATCTAATAAATATATTAATACTATAAGATGAAGTTTTATTGGTTATTTAGACAACTGAAAATGTACAAACCTATCCAAATAATTATATAGTCAAAAATACTTCCTTTATGCAGCATTTTCTGGGAATATGTTACCACATAAACCTTTTCTAAAACTTATTTTAAGTTTGTGATGATTTTTTTTCCCTGTTCTAAATTTCCTACTTTTGTTCTTCTAGAGTTAGGTGGGGACATGCACGGCTCTCGGTGGCTGCTCTGGCTAAGTGCGTGGTTAGGAGACTTCCCCCATATGTTTTCTCGGGCTCGCTCACCGTCAGCTCCCTGTAGGCCCTGACGCCAGAGTGCTCTGCACCTAACTTGCTATGCTGGAAACTGGGAAACTGAGTTTTAATGACAGATATAATCTAAGATAAAAACATCCAGTGAGGGCCAACTTCTGTACTCAGGCAGGCAGGGAAACCCAGCAATCCAGGGTCTGGGCTGTACATGCTGGTGACAGACCAGGGTTTGCTGCCTGGGGCTGAGGCCCAGCAGCCAAACCCACCTGAGTCAAACCCTGATTTCTACTTACATATCTTCCCATCTCTCCTGACTCAGTACAGTCCCATTAGACACAGGTCCTGCTTCCTTCTCCTTGCCACATGTGCTTCCCTCCCAGCTCAGAGGCTATGGAGGTGGGGGCAGCAACACCTAGACCTAGGCATTGCCAAGGAAAGGGGCCTCACTCAAGCAAACCCCTAACTGGCAGCTCTCCAAACATGCTCGGAAAGTGACCATGTTTCAGGGAGGAAGGAAAACCGTCCACTAACTTTGGACCTGCCCAGCCTTAGTGCTGCCCAATCCTGAAGACAGCTGGATAATTAACCTGTTGCTGGGGCTGTAGAAGGCAGTGGTGGAAGGTTGAAAGTAGCACAGCAGAGTCACCTCATGTCTCCAGTAGGCTGGAACTGCTGCTTGGTAACCAAGTCAAAGATAATGCAGGAAATAACTGAGGTGAACCAGACTTCCCAACAAACCAACTCTACTTTCCACAGTTCTGGGGTCATTCACCCACCTGCCAGCTCCCTACTGTGTTCCACAGGAAACACTGTATTTAGAAAAGCAAGGAAAAGCAATCAGGAAATCATGCCTGATGCTGAATAATCAAAATCATTCTGCTTTTGGATACCATTCACAAAAATAGATTGTGATTCTTTGCTATAGTATTAGTCAATCATCTGCATAATAGCCGATTCTAAATGACACAGGAACTTGAGATCCTTCAATGACTCTTTTAGATGATGGCCTCAATGTATGTGCTCAGTGCTCCCCAGGGGAGGCAGGGAAACTGACTGTGTAAACATTCCCGCCCCATCACCCAGGCCGCTGCAGGTACCCCTGCCTCTCTTTCCTTCCACTCCTGCTCATTCTCCAGACTGCAGTTGTGAATGTCCCTGGACTCACGCAGTGGGTCAAATTTCCCTTTATTTATTTTTCTGAGACACAGTTTCACTTTATTGCCCTCGGTAGAGTGCTGTGGCATCACAGCTCACAGCAACCTCCAGCTCTTGGGCTTAGGCAACTCTCTTGCCTCAGTGTCCTGAGTAGCTGGGACTACAGGCACCCGCTACAATGCCCAGCTACATTTTTGTTGCAGTTTGGCTGGGTTTGAACCCACCACCCTTTGTATATGGGGCCGGCACCCTACTCACTGAGCCACAGAGGCGCCGCCCTCAAACTCCCTTTTAAGTGCTCTCACAGAACCACATTTTGTGGCATTTACCACACTAAATATAAGCTGATAAGTGCTCTAGGCCATACAGGAACTGCAAGAGGGTAGGGACTGTGTCTTTTTTGCTCACCAGGCCTCTGCATGCTCCCTCAGTATGTGTTTTTTGAATGAATGAAAGAAAAACAAATATCCTTTTTGTCTCTTCTCCTCATCTATGGGATGTACTGTGATTAATAACAATATAAGTGTGTTGAGGAAAGTAAGAAAAATAACTGAATAGGCCCCAAACTGGATCAACAGGTCCTGAATAACTGGAAGTTGATTATTCAGTTTTCTTATACTCACTGTTCATTAAACACTAGAAATAGTTATTTGTATGCTACATGTCTTTCATGCCTAAAGGTCACAGAATCAAGCCTTGGTAACATTCAGTAGTAATGCTATGTGTAAAATTCCGTGTATTATTTTAAATATATAATTTACATATTGAGGATAATTGTTATCTAGATATCCACTGAGATAAAATCTGTTCTTGAAAATGCCAAAACACACAGGATCAGTTGAAATAAATCCAAGATAGTATTTAAACAAATTCTTTTCTCTCATGTAAGCCATAAATCAAATAAAAAGTACGCATTTCTCCTCTTACCTCTTTCACAATGTTGCTCACTTCATCAACAACAAAAGCAGTCTGCAAGGAAGAAAATGTAGTTAAGTTTGATTTATTTAAAAGATTTGCTTTCACTGCACTGATACGTGAAAATTTAGGTAATGAACATAATTTAGAAATGAAGACCTTAGAAATAATTAACTAGACTGTTCACTTTACTGAGGAAGGCAGTACAAGTCCTCAGAAACCAGGGGACTAGAATACACGGACATAACTTAAAGGGTTTTTGTTTTAATCACAACCACAATCCAAGACTTCATTTTAAACCAGAATTTAGTCTCCTCTTCCATTTCATGTGGCTGCTAGGATCAGTCACCAATAGACAATCTTAATGAGTAACCTGACTTGTATAAATTAACTGAAGCTGCCTAAGTGATCCATTTTAAAGATGTAATTCTCTCTTTCCTGATGTAAACTGATTAGAAAACTTGAGGGTTCTGGAGGTTTTTATTTCTTACCATTAGCAGTAAAATTACAATGATTATACTATTTCCAGGTAACTATTTTTCTTTCCCAGTGTTGTCCTCTCTCAAAACTAATCACCAGCTGCTAGCACCTCAGTTCTCTGCCAGCGTCAGACCACTTGGGAGTGGGCTGCCTGCGGCAGGTTAGTTTCCAGGAATACAGTTGTCCTTCTTTTCCTTTCTACATACAGATCTGAATGGCTGCAAGGACATCCTGAAAATAGCATCAGTCAGGCACTTGCCTACCAATGTGCTCTTTATATGGGAACAAGTGTTTAAAGTTACTGCTGAGTCCCAGCAAAGGCATTTCGCTCTGGCTATGTGCACACTGCTGGAGGAAAGGCAGAGCCCTGCTTTGGCAGGGAGTTTTCTGCCCCTCCTGCGGGGCTGCTGACCAGCGCAGGCCCTGCCTTGTCTGAGCAGTACTCCCTTCTTTTCAGGAGGATTAAGAGCTGTCTGCCTGAAGCCACCTCACTTGCTGCGCTCAGAAGTCATACTTCAAAACAAAACCAACTCACCAAGTTAATGAAAATTTGCCGTTATAATTTCTGGAAGTTTAAAGAGCCTTCCAAGTAACTACATAAATTTTAAATCACAAAAGAAAGTCCCTGATTAACTTTCCAGGCAGTTAAAGTATAGAAAAGCTTGAAGGACATTTTACAGAACTTTTACTGGAAAGTAGAGCAGTTGTGTTGAATCCAGAGGGTAGTTTTAAATAACTTCTATAAGAAATATGAATAATGACTTGAGAGTTTCAAAGCCCCAGGAATCCATATGAAGTTAGAGGACATGCAGAAAAGACTTAGTTGAGAAGATGGCAGGAGGACCTGGTTGGGCAATTTCATAGTAAATACCTAAGACAGCCTGTGGGTCCCTCCCAAGGTTCCCATCTAGTGTAAAAAAATATAGATCACTCTGTTCAGCTTCTTCATTTTATTGAAATCTAGAATAATAAAATCGCTTAGGCATCTCATTTGTGAGAGCCAGAATCAGATTGTTGTATTAAGGGCTTTCTCTTTAAAAAATTTTACTTGATAGGGTGGGGCATGTGGCTCAAGGAGCAGGGCGCCGGCCCCATATACCACAGGTGGCAGGTTCAAACCCAGCCAGGGCCAAAAAAAAAAAATTGAAAAAAATTAAAAACTGGGGCAGCGCCTGTGGCTCAAAGGAGTAGGGCACTGGCCCCATATGCTGGAGGTGGCAGGTTCAAACCCAGCCCTAGCCAAAAACTGCAAAAAAAAAAATTTTACTTGATAGTACTATAGTAACAAGCCATTTTTAATACCATTATTAGTTAGCAGTTTATGGGAGAAAGCCTTTCCTTTGCTAGTTGCTCCTAAACCCTGTCCTCTCATCATGACTCACTTGGTTGCTAGCAACATTCAAGCACTGATTATGACACAGTCATGGAAAGTTTGCACTGGTCAGGAAATCAGACCTAGATTGAAACTTTAGGGAATCAATCCTTAAGCCTTAGTTTTATTTTACCTCAAATCATTCCAGCTGAAACTAAATTTCAAAAATGGTAAAATAGCAAACTTAACCAAATTTATCTATGGTTTGACAGGCTGCATACTACACAGGGTTCTATTTGAATTTCAACAAGGATAAAGTATTCTCTAACTGCAGACTCCGTCAGTCCTACGCCCAGAACGCCCGTTGGCTTGGGAGGCAGGCCATTCCAACAACACAAACACCCCTCTCCGATGAGTGCTTTCTGCTTGCGAAATGACTGGGCGCTTTACCCTACTTCTTCACTGAGGGAATACAAGACTATTTTTCCCCACAAGAATGAGCTACCTTACTGACATCTCAAACAAATGAGATGTAGCACTCATTCGCCGCGAGCACCGTGCGGGGCGAGCGCAGCGCAGGAGAACCAGGTGCGGGGTCGGAGACAAAGGGGGCTCTCCTGCCGCGCCCTCCTGCACCGGCAGACCGCCTGGACGTCCCACCGCTACTGCAGGACTGGGGCGGCGCTCGTGTCCCTCTGCACGCCTGCGACGAGTGTCCAGGCGTCAGTCTCCCTGCCCCTCGAAGTGAGGCACCTACGGAGCCTGGGGCTGGGGGTCTGCAGCTCCGAGCAGGGGCAGGCGTGATGTCATCCTCCCGGCGTCCTCCGCGGCAGGCCGCGGGGGACCAGGCAGACCCCGGCCTTGAGGGAAGACGTCCGAGCTTGCGAACTCAGGTGTTCACGCCGAGTAACACCGGGGGGCGCCCCGCGCGGAAGAGTCGGGCTCCCCTTCCCGCCTCCCGAGCCCCTCCCCGTGCCGGCAACCGTGGCGATCCCTGGGCAGGCTGGGCGAGGCGGCGGCGCTCCCGAGGCTCTATCCGAGGGAGAAAGGCAGCCAAGGCTTCCCGGGAAGGACCGCGTGTCCACCCGCGCCGAGAACTCTCGGCCTCCACCCTTCCCGTCGCCGAACCGGCTGTTACCTCCTCCGAAGCTTGGTAGTCTTCCATCTTTCCTCCAGCGCGTCGCCTCCGCCCCCTAAGTAGAGTGGACTGCGCAGGCGCACTCAGGCCACGCCCTACCACGGCCCCACCCCTCTCACGCGCGCCTGTCCACGCCCAGCTCTGGGGTTCCGCCCCGCGCCCGCCCAGCCCTGCACGGGCCGGACGCGGGTTCCTTGGGCCCTCCGGGGAGGTGGTGGGTTCCTTGGGAACCCGTGAGGGTGGCCGCGCCGCTCTCTAAACCGCAGCAACTAAAAACAAAACAAATGCACAAAAGCCATTTCTGGCCCCTCCCTGCCGCTAGTACCACGTGGATTAATTTGAACTTTCAAAGGGGCTACGGCGCCTAGTGACAGATTGTGAAGTAACTTCTGAAGGTTATGCGCGATGTTACAGTCCCTCTAGGATCTAGGATTAGGATACTTTCGCTAACTGAGAGAAAGTTTCCTTTGCGGAGTTTTCCCTTTAAATGAGAATTTTTCCTTTCAGCCTCACTTAAAAAACATTTTGGGTGGAATTTTTTTTTTTTTTTTAATGCAGCACACTTCCCGGCTGCCTTGAGTGTTCGAACTAGACACAGCCTTGATTTGTATCCAGGGGTCTTTATGGAAATTGCTAATTGCACCCGGCTCTGGTAGACTGCTCTTTGCGAAGGGCTGGGGGTGCATGCACCTGTCTGCATGTACTTGGAGGCTCAGAGCTTTGACTTTGGTGGTTGCTTTTTCTGGTTTTACCAGGCATTTGAAGCCAGGCCGTCATTTCTTACCTCTCCCAAACTCAGCGGCAGGCACCCACTTCCCTTTCCCTAGGAAGAGCTGACCACAAAAGTCCCAGGGAGACTTAGTAGAATCCCACGTTCAGTCCATTAGCAACTCTTGTTTCTAGCCTATACGATTCTGACTCCAATTCATTGTCGGTACAACCGACATACCTAACCTGGGAGCCCTTCAGAGGAATCTAACCAGAAGATGCTTCCCTCTTCTCTCCCATTCTGCCTTGCCATGCGTCAGTAATCCCAGTATTGTCAGATTTACAAACTTACTCCTAGTGGTCTTCCATGATGAAATTTGAACATGTCTTAGCTCAAAAATCTCCATTACAGAGCGGAGACACTCTGACCACTCCGTCTAAGGTAGCCAGCCTCCTTACTCACCACCCCTGCATTCATTCCTAGCGCTTCTCTCCGTTTGGGTGGCTTGTTTGTGGTGTCTTTCCATCCAGAATCTAAGAGTCCGTGCAGACAGAATCCATTGTATTCGCTCTTGTAGCCCATTCCGTTGACATTGTGCCCACCGCGAGGTGGTTAAAATTTATTGGAAGAATGATTTCCCCATTAGTTCTAACCTAGACCCAAACAAAGAGAATCGGGGCGTGGAAGGTGCAGTGACCTGCCTCCTTGTGCCAGATCTCTTCTCTGGCACTTAGCCTGAGCAGGGAGACGGTGGACGGCCTGGTTGCCCTCTCACACCTGTTCGCCCTCCTGGGCTTCTGAACTTCATCTTCTGAGTTCTCTTCTTTATCTGGCTTCAATTCAATAAACGGAGGAGTCAATCTGTTTATCTTCAGAACTATTTGTTCACTCATTCAACACCCATATATATTTTCCATCATATTACCATGTACGTGAGTCACTATACAAGTTTTGAGACAAGCTGTGTTACGGTCCATTATTTCACTTCCGAGAAACATACTCCACAGTATCTTTTTTGACTCAGCTGTGCAAGTTTCAACTTGCTAGGCTTATTGGTGTTGCCGGGAGGGCTTCATTTGAAGTTTCAGAACTTTTTTACTTTTTTTTTGCTCCAATCTTACAAAGTTTATTTCAGTCTCATGTACTCAAAAGTTGATTTCAGGAAGGAATCTGTTAGAGACAACGATAGACATCAAAGGAGAAAATTTGTTTTATAAATGTGTAATATGTACATTTTTCTTATTCATTTTTATCAATGGGTTTGCAGGAAAGGCAAACCATGAGTGAGACACAGAAGGAAGTTTCAGAACTTTGATAATGATGTATATAAACTTTAAAGTCATAACAAAATAATATTATCTGTTAATTATTGATACAGACAGATGTAGTAAAAGCATGAAATCACTGTAGTGTAGTGTAATGCAATAGCAAAGGGGTATATAATGGATTTCACCGGTACCTGGAAAGATGTATTTCTTAAAAGAAAAATTCAAAACAAATATGGCAAGGGCGGCTCCTGTGGCTCAAAGGAGTAAGGCGCTGACCCGGCATGCCGGAGGTGGCGGGCATAAACCCAGCCCCGGCCAAAAACAAAAACAAACCCAAAACAAACAAGCAACAATAACAAAAAATATGGCAGGATGTTTAGAAAACTAAACAGGGATGCTTGGATATTATTACTATAAGGTGTATTTTTCTATAAGGTTGTAATAGTTCATTTAAAAAGGAAATTGAATGGATGGCGCCTGTGGCTCAGTGAGTAGGGCGCTGGCCCCATATACTGAGGGTGGTGGGTTCAAACCAGCCCCCAGCCAACCTGCAACCAAAAAATGGCAAGGTGCTGTGGTGGGCACTTGTGGTCCCAGCTACTTGGGAGGCTGAGGCAAGAGAATCCCCTGGCCTCGAGAGCTGGAGATTGCTGTGAGCTGTGACACTACAACACTCTACCCAGGGCAACAAAGTGAGACTTTGTCTCTAAAAGAAAAAAAAGGGTTGGCACCTGTGGCTCAAAGAAGTAGAAAGCTGGCCCCATATACCAGAAGTGGCAGGTTCAAACCCAGCCCTGGCCAAAAACTGCCAAAAAAATAAAAATTAAATTAAAAATAAATACATTTTAAAAAGGAAATTGAATAAGAACAAAATCTTACCAGCTACAATGAATTCTTTTTTAAAGTTTGAAAATTTTTGTGTGCCACAATTCCTTCTAACCAGATTATTTTTCACTAGGATGAAATTTTTATTTTTTACTTTTTGTTAAAATTTTTTTAACTTTTTTTTTTCAAAATATTAAGGGGGTGCAAATGTTTTTGGTTACATGTGTCACTTTTTTTTATTTTCGCTATACATGTACATGTGCTTATTTTGTTTCCATTTTTTGCCATCACAAAATTAAAGAGGCTTGAAATTTAACAAAAATAACAATGTTCAAGATAAGGACCAGAAACAAAAACCTCATAAAGAACGAATGAAAATAAATACATTTGGAAAAGAAATCAGATGATTGATGCAACGAAATATTGAACAATAATAATAACAATAATGCAAAAAAAGTAACATTTACATTGTCAGATAAAAGTATGTCTATCATAGAATGCTTTGACTCTGAGGTTCAGTATGGAGTCATGACTTAACTTTTTTCCTGAAGTGTCAAAAAATGGAGAATATTTATTTTTATAAATAAAAATAGAAGATAATTTCATAAAACAGATCATGCTAAATCTTATAGACAATAGAAAAAGATGAAATACTTCAAAATCATTCTACTTCATCTGGATATACCTGATATTAAAATTGGAAAATATATTATTATAAAGGGAAATTACAAACATATTTCACTTATAAATGAGGATACAATACCTTAAACAACATATTAACAAGTTGAATTAAAAATTATTGTTCAGGCTAAGGCACCAGCCACATACACCTAAGGTGGTGGGTTCAAATTTAGCCCAGGCCCACCAAGCAACAATGACAGCTGCAACCAAAAAATAGCCGGATGTTGTGGAGGGCACCTGTGGTCCCAGCTACTTGGGAGGCTGAGGTAAGAGACTCGCTTGAGCCCAGGAGTTGGAGGTTGCTGTGAGCTGTGATGCTACAGCATTCTACCCAGGGGGACAGCTTGAGGCTCTGTCTCCAAAAAAAAAATTATTCTTCAAATAATGTACTTTGGTCAAAGTTAAATCCAATTTATGTGAGAATTAGTCACTCTTTTCTTTTCTTTTCTTTTTTCCTTTCCCTTACCTCCTGCCTCCTTCTCTCTCTGTCTGCTCTCCCCTTCCCCCACCCCCACCATGTCATTAATTGTCATTAATTGTCCTCGTATCAAAGTTGAATACATAGGATTCATGCTTCTCCATTCCTGTGACACTTCACTAAGAATAATGTGTTCCACCTCGATCCAGGTTAATACAAAGGCTGTAAAGTCTCCATTTTTAATGTCTGAATAGTATTCCATGGTATACATATACCAAAGCTTGGCAATCCATTCCTGGGTTGAGGGGCATTTAGGCTGTTTCCACATTTTAGTAATTGTAAATTGAGCTGCCATAAAAAGTCTAGTACAAGTGTCTTTATAATAAAAGTTTTTTTTTTTCCTTCTGGATAGCTGCCCAGTAATGGGATTGCAGGATCAAATGGAAGGTCTAGGTTGAGTTCTTTGAGGTTTCTCCATACTTCCTTCCAAAAAAGGTTGTATTAGTTTGCAGTCCCACCAGCAGTGTAAAAGTGTTCCTTTCTCTCCACATCCACGCCAGCGTCTGCAGTTTGAGATTGTGTGATATAGGCCATTCTCTCTGGGGTTAGATGATATCTCAGGGTGGTTTTAATTTGCATTTCTCTAATAATTAGGGATGATGAGCATTTTTTCATGTGTTTGCTAGCCATTCGTCAGTCTTCTGTAGAGAAGGTTCTGTTCATCTCTCTTCCCCATTAATGTATGGGATTGTTGGCTTTTTTCATGTGGATTGATTTAAGTTCTCTATAGATCCTAGTTATTAACCTTTTGTCAATATGAAAATATCCTTTCCCATTGGGTAGGTTGTTATTTGCTTTGGTGTTGTCTCCTTAGCTGAACAGAAGCTTTTTAGTTTAATTAAATCCCATTTGTTTATTTTTGTTGTTGCAATTGCCATGGCAGTCTTCTTCATAAAGTCTTTCCCCAGGTCAATATCTTCCATTGTTTTTCCTATGCCTTCTTTGAGGATTTATTATCATTTCATGACTTAAATTTAAGTCTTTTATCCATTTTGAATCAATTTTTGTGAGTGGAGAAAGGTGCGGGTCCAATTTCAGTCTTTTACATGTGGATATCTAGTTCTCCCAGCACCATTTATTGAATAGGGATTCTTTCCCTGAGTGGACGTTTTGTTTGGTTTATCAAAGATTAAGTGGTTATAAGTTGTTGGTTTCATTTCCTCGTTTTCTATTCAAGTCCAAATGTCTATGTCTCTATTTTTGTGCCAGTACCATGCTGTCTTGACCACTATGGCCTTGTAGTACAGCCTAAAATCTGGTATGGTGATCCCCCCAGCTTTGTTTTTATTACTAAGAACTGCCTTAGCTATATGTTTTTTTTTTCTGGTTCCATA
>CAUYQV010025955.1:0-17530 GCA_963574575.1 Galagoides demidoff | reverse complement strand
GGTCCCAGCTACTTGGGAGGCGGAGGCAGGAGACTCGCTTGAGCCCAGGAGTTGGAGGTTGCTATGAGCTGTGATGCCATGGCACTCTACCCAGGGGGATAGCTTGAGGCTCCGTCTCAAAAAAAAAAAAAAAATAATAATAATCTCATACTAAGGGCAGGCATGGTGGCTCACACCTGTAATTCTAGCACTCTGGAAGGCCAAGGCAGGAAGATTACTTGAGTTCAGGAGTTCAAAACCAACCTGAACAAGACTGATACCCATCTCTACTAAAAATAGCCAAGCATTGTGGTGGGTGACTGTAGTCCCCGCTACTCAGGAGTCTGAGGCAAGAAGATCATTTGAACCCAAGACTTTGAGGTTGCTATGACCCATGACACCACAGCACCCCACCCAGGGTGACAGAGTAAGACTCAAAAAAAAAAACTCCAACATACTAGGTTCTTTTTTTTTTTTTTCTTTTGAGACAGAGTAGAGTGCCATGGCATCACAGCTCACAGCAACCTCAAACTCTTGGGCTTAAGCAATTCTCTCACCTCAGCCTCCCAAGTAGCTGGGACTACAGGCGCCTGCCACACACCTGGCTATTTTTCTGTTATAGTTGTCATTGTTGTTTAGCAGGCCCAGGCTGGGTTCAAACCTGCCAGCCCTGGTGTATGTGGCCAGTGCCCTAACCCCTGACCTCTGGGTGCTGAGCCTAATACTACGTTCTCGCCCCAGTGTTATTCCACTTAAATTATTAACAAACTATAGAAATGATCCCTGAAAGTATAGTCTTTCCACTTAAATTACTGTACATCTCCTTTTCCATCTTTTCTTAAATCCACCATCTTAGGTGTATGTGTCCTTACAAGCTACCACGACCCTTTTTGGAAACTGGAACAAAAAGAGTTCCCAGAATGGGTCTTAGAGTCCCTTCTTCACGGTCAGACCATTTCCATCTGGCCCCTAAACTGGACTGGGGTTTCTTTTGTGGGACATTTTGCCCAAACCAATAACAAAAGTTTGGATTCCTTGGCAGGAGAGCTGGGATTGAGACTGGCCATATTGCCCATGGCCACTTGGATGGGTCACCCCCCACCTTATACTGTTGCCTTCCCCAGGCTGTAATCCTGACATTACAGGTGTGATCCACAGAGCTGCTGGACTGCAGGTGACCACATCTACTTCTTTTACCATAGCCTTCCCACCCAATCCTATACCCATACTCACTGTGGCCTCCTGTCCCAGCCGTGGCTTCAACCAGGACTTGACTCCATCCAAAGTGAGGTTGACCCCAACTAGGCCAAGTTTTCCACGCCTTTTGATCAGCTGGTCTGGCTTGACTACCAAGCTCTGGAATGAAAAGAATCTGTATTTAGAGGTAGGAAGGGGAGAAGAAAGTAAGAGGCAATAACGTGGAGGGCCCAAAGCAGAAGACAGCCTAGATAACTTCCAATTCACCCCAATCCAAAGTCAACCCCAGCCATCCTTTGGGGTCAACTCCAGGAAGCTTCTCTCTTCTATCCAAGCCTACATCTTTCTATTCACAACCAGGAATCTAGATCCATCCCTGACTAGAATGGGGCCTGGCACAGAGATGAAGAGTAGGTACTCAGCAAATAATGCTGAGTGAATAAGTGATTCCCTACTTATTATGAGGATGTGATGTTTTAGCTTCTTCATTCTACAGTAAACTCCTCAGAGTATGGACCAGAACCTGGGTTCCAAAAGGGAAAACAGAGAGACAGAGCTTTGGAGTATCAAAGAACCTCAGAGGTCATCTGGCCAACCCCATCACTGTGCTTGAACCATGTCTTCCAAAGACACTACTCACATATCTCCAGTGCCAGGAAATTCACTGCCACCCTCTGTGGATGCCTCACAGTTAAAGGATCCCCACTTCTGGTCCTACTCTTGTTCTCCAGGCCCTGCCAAAGAAGTCTTTTTTTTTTTTTTAATAATTTTTTTAGACTAGTCAAGAAGGTAAGAAAGAGTAGAACAAGGTGTTCCATTTGCAACTCCCTAGGAATAATCAACTGAGATAACTCACTACCTCAGCCAAAGCTGAAAACTTGCTAACAACCAGGGATCCAGGCCAGGAGCCCCCACCCACTTCAGGCAAGACCCCAAGGGTCAGTGCCATTCTTCATTTAGTGAGAGGTCAATACTTCCTAATTGCTCTGACACATTCCTGACATGCCCCACTTGGGGGGGGGGGGGCACATACTAGCTTTTTATTGAACATCTACCAAGTAGTTCACTAAATGCCTTCCAGAATGTTATCCACACTTGACAGATAGGTAATCTCAAACTCAAAGAGGTGAGATGGCTGGACTCAGGCCACACGGTTAATAAATAAAGAGCTGTGATTTGGACACCAGTTTGTCCAGTTCCAAGGCCGTGCAAGAGTTCCCCAACATGTAGAACCCACAGGAAACATAAAACCCTGCTCAGCCCACTGCATGCTACCCACTGAGGTGACCATGTGACCTCATGATAAATAAAGAGCCCAGGGTCAGGGAAGTCTACCTGGCTGAGCAGCCATGGGTGGTCCTGTAGTAAGCGGGCCCAGTCTGTGTCAGGGGTGACCCGGGCATACTTGAATCGATTCTGGATGGCTGAGGTGGTGCAGATGAACTTGTAAAGGAGTTCTTTGCCCGTCTGCTCTGAAATTGCCTTGGCCGACATGGCTGCAGAGGGACCTACTCTACCTGTTGGGAAGAGCAGAGTTGGTCAGAAGGGAGCAAGGCTGGGGAGGTACTATCTTGTTGGGCAGGGCAGACTCACTCCCAGCTGCCCCCAGACAGTAAAACCAGAGCCCAGCTTTCCTTAAGTGGAGAAAAAGGGTTGCCCCAGAGCTTGATGGAGGAAATGGAAGGGAGAATTCAAATAGTACTTCCACCAGCAGATCCAGAGATAATGGGTAGGGGCATATGGTGAAGGAAAACAAAGGTGCCATTTGCCCTGGGACTCTTGCCTTAACCCTGCCCCTACTCCCTCTAGGCAAACTAGTTTACTCTAGGCCACATTCATCCTGGAACAAGAGGCAGCTTGTCAGGGGACCACAACACCAGTGTTTTCACCTGAATATGGTCCCACCTGGGGTAGGCACACAGACCCTGAAACGCAACCTCAGTTTCTCTGACCTGTGTGGAACACAGAAGAAACTGCAAAGGGCTGGCCTTACTCTCCTGATAGCTTTCATCAGTGCCCTTGCCCAGATTACTCCTGTGCAGACACACACACACACACACACACAGAGCCAGGCTGTAGGCCAGGCCAGGAAGTTTACTTAGCCATGGCTCACACCTGTAATCCTAGCACTCTGGGAGGCTGAGGCAGGTGGACCGCTTGAGATCAGGAGTTTGAGACCAGCCTGAGCAAGAGTGAAACCCTGTCTCTACTAAAAATAGAAAAACTAGCTGGGCATTGTGGCAGGCGCCTGTAGTCCCAGCTACTCAGGAGGCTGAGACAGGAAGATCACTTGAGCCCAGGAGTTTGAGATGCTGTGAGCTATGATGACGCCATGGCACTCTCCCCAGGGTGACAGAGTAAGACCCTGTCTCCAAAAAAAAAAAAAGTTTACTTAGTCTCAAACAGGATCATGCAGCCCCCCAGGCCACAGTTAGATGGACAAGTAGGAAGGAGAGGATACTAGCCTCCCAGAGCAAATATAGGGGGCCAGGGGAGACAGTGACCTTTAGTATATCTCACTAGCCCCAGTGAGTCATCCAGCTGCTAATTTAGAGTGAAAACCACTAAGCAAGGCAACGCCCCTCTCTGGGGACCACCCTGTACTGGTCACTTCTAACTGAGCCAGAGCAGGAGGAGGAAGAAACCATCCTGGATCACATGTATGAGCCCTGTGAGGGACACTGAGATTCAGAGCCCCATTTCTTAGATGAAGAATAAAAGCTCAGAGGGTTAAGATAACATTGCCCAGGCCAGGAATGGTGGCTCATGCTGTAATCCTAGCATTCTGAAAGGCTGAGGCAGGAGGAAGTGCTTGAGGTCAGGAGTTTGAGAAAGGCTGAGCAAGAGAAAGATCCTGTCTTTACTTTAAGAAAAAAAAAAAAAAAGGAAAATTAGGCACAGTGGTGTGCCACTGCAGCTACTTGGGAGGCTCAGGCAGGAGAATCACTTGAACCCAGGTGTTTGAGAATGCGGTGAGCTAGGCTGACTCCCCTGCATTCTATGTGGGGTGACAGAGCAAAACTCTGTCTCAAATAAAGAAACCTTGCCCAAGAAGCTTGATTGTCCCAACTGATAATAAGCAGTGTTGAGACCTAGACTTCAACCTAGGTCTCAGGAAAATCCACACCAGCCTGAGAAGAGACCCTTTCTCCAAGAATAACTGGGTCCACATGCCCTTTTCACTTCAAGGAGTCTGTACTGAGAATTTCTTCACCTCCCTTGCCTACTACCTTGTCCTAACACACTCATTTTCCTGGGAGTGTGGCAAGAATGCAGGAGTGCCCTGGGGAGGCAAAAAGGAGAGGGGAAGACAGGACTTGGCCAAATCAGGAAAATTCACCCCTGCCTCTCTCATAAAGGCCCAGAAGTAAAGTTGTTGAATTTGCGGTGGGAGGAAAAATAATTAAATAAAAATAAAGGAAGGGAGAGTTAGGAGGTGGCTGGTTCACACACACAAGAAGGTTGGTCTCCACTCTTAGCTCAGGGAAAGCCAGTGTTCCAGGGACCAACTTGCAACCCCCTCCCAGCTGGCCAGGCTCGTGGGGCTCTAGGTTCTAATCCCGACCTGGTTGGCTCCCTCAGCCTACCAGCTAGTCTCCAACTTGGCACAATGGGCAGATTCAGCCTGGTATCTGGCCCAAAGTGGGATAGCTGGGAAGGGGCTCAGAAAAGGCATTCCCTTTTCTAGCACTCCCCTGAGATTACTGACTACTTCTCAATATGAGTTTTCAATGGAGACACCTGGACCAGTCACACTGCCCCACGGTCCTCCACCCCCCACCCACTCCCACTCCATTTCCCAACCTTCTTGACTCAGACCAGAAAAACTGGTCCTGAAATCAAATGGGTACTCCCCCCCACCCCCTTCCCAAACACTGTGTAACCCAGAGCAGATCCAGCAGAGAGTGGGGGCAGCAGCTGACCACCCTCAGCAGTTCTGACACCTCGGTAAGATTACAAACTCTAAGAGAAAGGAAGACCCTTGCCTAAGCCTCTCCACAAGAAAGAAGTCTGATAATCCCAGGACAATAGTTCCCTGAACCTGGCACCTCCTAAAACAGACACAAGACCCAACTTTGGAAAGGACAAAGGAGAAAAAAGGGACTTTCTGCAGCTAAATACATTAAAAAAAAAAAAAAATCACAACTTTCTTGAGCCTCAGATCCAAAGGCCCATCTCCATAGGGTCTTTGGAAAGGGGATGATATAGAAGATAAGATTCGCCAGTTTACCAAAGTAAAAGAGATTTGCTACCAGCACACTTTGGCTTAGGGGAGGTCAAGACAAAGAATTTATACAATAAAAGGACAGAGTCTGGGCTCGGTGCCTGTGGCTCAATCGGCTAAGGGGCCAGCCACATACACCTAAGGTGGTGGGTTCGAATCCCCAGCCCGGGCCTGCCAAACAACAATAATGGCAGCAACCAAAAAATAGCCAGGCGTTGGGGCGGGCACCTGTGGTCCCAGCTACTTGGGAGGCGGAGGCAGGAGACTCGCTTGAGCCCAGGAGTTGGAGGTTGCTATGAGCTGTGATGCCATGGCACTCTACCCAGGGGGATAACTTGAGGCTCCGTCTCAAAAAAAATAAAAAAAATAAAAGGACAGAGTCTGGGCTCGGTGCCTGTAGTTCAGCAGCTAGGGTACCATCCACATACACCAGAGCTGGCAGGTTCAAATCCAGCCTGGGCCTGCCAAACAACAATGACAACTACAACCAAAAAATAGCAGGACATTGTGGCAGGTGTCCCAGCTACTTGGGAGGCTGAGGCAAGAGAATCGCTTAAGCTCAAGAGTTTGAGGTTGGTGTGAGCTGTGACGCCACGGCATTCTACTCAGGGCAACAGCTTGAGACTCTGTCTCAAGGAAAAAAAAAAAAAAAGACAAGAGTCTGGCCTCTGCATATTCACCAATGCACGACGAGAAGGTAGTGGACTCACAAACCCGAGAAGTGGACTCAGTGGAGATAAACCACAACTTTAATCATTCAGTGGGGTCTCAAAGTCTCCTAAGACTCTCTTAACCTTTTTGAGGTCTCAGACTCTTGAAACTCTGAAGAAAAGCCCAGAAAATATGCACATATCCAATTGTGCCTATCATTTTGAGATCATCTGTGACTATGATCTGACGGCCCATGGACAGACCACCAGTTAAGAACATTTGCTCTGGCTTGGCGCCTGTGGCTCAAGTGGCTAAGGCACCAGCCACATACACCCAAGGTGGCAGGTT
This sequence comes from Galagoides demidoff, assembly GCA_963574575.1. Taxonomy (NCBI): domain Eukaryota; kingdom Metazoa; phylum Chordata; class Mammalia; order Primates; family Galagidae; genus Galagoides; species Galagoides demidoff. The sequence goes on along the minus strand of CAUYQV010025955.1, from coordinate 11,130 downwards.
TGAATCCAGCCCAGGCCCGCCAATGATGGCTGCAACCAAAAAATAGCCAGGTGTTGTGGCAGGCTCCTGTGGTCCTAGCTACTTGGGAGGCGGAGGCAGGAGACTCATTTGAGCCCAGGAGTTGGAGGTTGCTGTGAGCTATGATGCCACAGCACTCTACGCAGGGGGATAGCTTGAGGCTCTGTCTCTCAAAAAAAAAAAAAAAAAAAGAACACTTGCTCTAGTGACAATAGGACTTAAAAGTATATACCCATCTGTAGCCACACTCTAGCCCAGGAATCAGAGCAAGACCTTGCCTTGACAAAGAAAGATAAATAGATAGATAAAGACAGATAAATAAATAAAATATATACCAATCTGGGTTTATGGAAACTCACCCCCCCTCCAAAGTCTCACACTGCCTGGCCAGTAGCTGAATGTGCTGTCAAAGTGATGACAGATGGTTGGGCAGAGCCTAGATCCCAGGAACTGTTACCTGGTAAAAAGGTAAATTTATAAACCACTTAGGGGAAATCATGCCAAGGAACCTAAAAACAGACACACTCTCTAAGGGAGGGACCTTAAGAACTGAATGGGGTCTTTTCTTTTCTTTTTGAGACAGTTTCACTCTGTCACCCTCGGTAGAGTTCTGTAGTGTCATTGCTCATAGCAACCTCACACGCTTGGACTCAAGTGATCCTCTTGCCTCAGCCTTCCAAATAGCTACAGGGGCCCACCACAATGCCTAGCTATTTTTAGAGATGGCAATCTCATTTTGCTCAGGCTGGTCTTGAACTCCTGATCTCAGGTGATCCATCTGCATAGGCCTTTCAGAGTACTAGAATTACAGGCATCAGCCACCACGCCCGGCCTCTGAATGGGGTCTCTTTTCTGCAAACAGAATGAGCAACTCAGGATTGAGTTCAGCCACAGAGAGAAACAGCAGGCCACAGGAAAGGCTGAATGAAGGTTCGTGTTCTGCAAGATGTACCTCTGGAACACAGCGGGTGGAAAAGAATCACTGGGCATACTATGTAGGGTCTCTCTCTGGGAAAGACAAAAAGCACTCTTTTAAGGTTACCATCTACAGGACTGGGATTTGAGAAAACAATCTCTGGAGTAAATGAGACAGGTAAAATTCTGTGCATGATGTCCCCAACTGCAACAGGAATAGGGGATGGAAATGCTACATGCCCAAAGTCTTCCCATTACTGTCCCCCAAGCTGTTTAGGGAGTTTTTGAAGAGGTGAAAATTACCTCTCTAGGCAGCTGGGGTTTACTAGCTGCCCTCCACCCAACATTTGCAGAAATTCAAGGAGCTGAGCTGGCTGGAACATTGAACAAAGTTAAAAGGTGGAGGGGAGGAGTAGACTAGCAGACCCCCACCCACCATGGCAGAGCTCTTTGGTCTTGCATGGTTATCTGCCAAGGTTGGAGAGGGCAGCAGGCTCTGGGCCTGGCCCTGTGCCAGGTTCCACAGGAGGGCGGTGGCAGCATCCTCCAGCCCCCTGAGAACCTTGCTATGGTCAGGCTCCGCATCAGCTCAGGGGTGGGTGGGGAAGAAGACGGGCACTCTGGCCATCTGTCGCTTAGGGACTGAGCGCGAGGGCACCTCCAGAGTGGGGAGGGACCTCCCTGCGCCTCAGCTCCTGGCCAAGTCCTCGTGGCAAGGCAAGGCCTTGGGCACCCTGGGGCAGCCTGGCCCCGCGTGGCCCGCCCCGGCGGCGCGCCCAGATCACTCCCTCCACTTAGGCGTGCAGCTCAATGGATTCTTCACAGAACTAAGAGGAAGGGCCCGAGCCCGGCTCGTGAGGGGTCGAAGTGGGGCCAGTCACCACCTCTTTCTCTACTTCCCGTCCTGGCATCCGGTGGTGGCGGGGGGAGGACCTGAAAAAGCCCGAGGAGACTGTCCCTGGGTGGGGGAGAGGGGCGCCAGGATGGGGCAAATGCAATTTGGAGAAGAGAACAGAGGCAAGGACGGCGGCAAACCCTGTGCAAACTCCCAAGAACTGGAATATGGGAGCCTAGGGATTAGGGGGTCGATCGCAGCAACCGGCCGGGGTCCCGGGCGAAGGATAACCTAAGGCTAAGAACCTCCCCCCAAAAAAAAACTTCCAAGCAGGTGCAAGGAGGGCGCGTGAGCATCCAGCCAGCGTCGGCGGTTTCGGGTTGGGGGAGGGAGGCAGAAAGCTCCTAGGGCGAGTTGGGGTCCCGCCTGCAAAAACAGCCGCCCGCACTCACCTCCCTGTGAAAGTCTGTGCGCGCCACTCCCTCCACAGGCCCAACTCAGCCCCACTACCAGGAGCGCTCCAGCCACCCGAAGTCGCCCGGGATCCGGCTTTTGTTCCGGCCCAGGCGGCCTTCTCCCCGCCCCCATCAGCTCACGGCCAGAGCGGCCTTGCCATTGGTTACACGCGTTCCCTAGCCTGAGCGCCAGGGCTCCTCCCAATTCGCTGGCGGCACGGCCCCGCCCCTCGAGGCGGGCCTCGGGGGCTGCAGGGACTTGTAGTCCCGCCGGCCGGTCAGCGGCAGACGGCCTACGGGCGCCGCCTCTAAAGGGCCAGCGGGTCCGGGGCGGAGCCTCGGGTGGGGAGATGGGCCGGGCTACGCTGTGAGGCGAGCGTACCGGGCTGGGGGCCGTGGCCTGATTGCTTTCGGGGCTGGGCCGACTGCCACTCCGGGAGGGAGAGGGGGTTGTTAGCTCAACTTAGGTGTAGCACAGCTTTGGGACCTGGAGTCCCCTTCCTTCTTCCCTAGGGAGAAACTGACGTAGACATCCCGGCCGCCTGTTATCTGCCATACTGGTCCCGGCTGCTTAGACTCAGTTTTTAAGCTACCCTGGCAAACTGCTTTCCCAAGCGCGCCAGACGCCTCTCCTCTCCCTACATCTTCCCTATTAAGCTAATGGGGTGAGGCTGAGAGCCCAGGTAAACAGAGCCTACTTCCCTATATAAGATCGGGCAGAGAATGCCATGAGTAAAGGGATAGGAGGACGCCAGTCACAGCGAATTTCGTCCTACTCACCTGCTCACCTCAGCGGGGATCAGGGCGGAGATGAGAATTGGATGGGAGATTCTAGCAGTCAGGGCTGGGGCGATTTCTGCCAGGATCTTGCTCCCTCTCAACCAATGGCTTAAGACACTGGAATGAACGAACTGTCCCCTCCATGTTTTCCAAACTCCAAACTGGGACACTCAATATGACAGGTGTTGTTGAACTTCTGGGGCAGAATATGTGAAATCAGACAGTCCTGGAAATCAGGACATGTATTTACTGCTCTGACATTTTGGAGCCTCTACACCTGTACCCCAATCCTGTAGGTCTCCGGAGCTGCTCCCTGAACCCAACGACTGTTTAGCTCCGAAAAGGAGGCCAGAATCATCCATTGACCATCTCAGGTGAAGAGGTCACCCCAGGGTGCAGGTAATCAACAGACATATACGTCTGCCAAGCACTTAGGGTCATACTCAACACTGCAACCATGTTATGACCCTTGAGGAAAACTTCCCCAAACCCCTCTCCCCTCAATCCTGTTGCTGCCAGGAGTGGTGTAGCTGAACTTGCTATTCATGCTTGAACCATATGTTCCCAGATGATGGCATTTTCTGGTCCCTTGCCATACCTGCATCTTTTTGAAATAGTGGCTCCCCACCTCCTCTCTCTTCTTAGTCTTAAAATAAGGTAGAGGCCCTAAAGAATCTTCATCGGTTGAGCTCCACACCTCCCAAGAACCTGCCCAAATAGCACAAATATCAGTGAAGAGTGTCCACCTCCCAAGTAGCTGGGACTACAGGCATCCGCCACAACATCTGGCTATTTTTTGGTTGCAGCCATCATTGTTGTTCGGCGGTGGGGCTGGATTTCAACCCGCCAGCTCAGGTGTATGTGGCTGGCGCCTTAGCCACTTGAGCCACAGACACCCAGCCAAGAAAATATCTTCTATGAAGGTATTTAATGTTAGGTTGGCCAAGCTAACTCCATCTTAAAAGCCATTCTGTGGGCTTGGTGCCTGTAGCTCAGCAGCTAGGGCACGAGCCACATACACCCGGGCTGGCGGGTTCAAATCCAGCCCTAGCCTGCCAAACAACAATGAGAACTAGAACCAAATAATAGCTGGGCGTTATGGCAGGCACCTGTAGTCCCAGCTACTTGGGAGGCTGAGGCAAGAGAATCACTTAAGCCCCAGAGTTTGAGGTTGTCATGAGCTGTGATGCCATGACACTCTACCAAGGGTGACATAGTGAGACTCTGTCTCAAAAAAAAAAAAATAGAAAAGCCATTCTGTGAGACTCTGTTACAGGTGGACATAACTGAGATAAGAGAGATGCTGCAGGCTCATTCTTACTCTAGCCCAATTAACAACCCACCTGAGAGAAATATGCTGACACTCCCATAAAAAGTGCGAGAGAGGCTGCGCCCATAGCTCAGGGAGTAGGGCGCCGGCCACATACACCGAGGCTGGCAGGTTCAAGCCCAGACTGGGCCTGATGAACAACAATGACAACTGCAATCCAAAAATAGTTGGGTGTTGTGGCAGGCGCCTGTAGTCCCAGCTGCTCTGGAGGCTGAGACAAGAGAATCGCTTAAGCCCAAGAGCTGGAGGTTGCTGTGAGCTGTGATGCCATAGCACTCTACCCAGGGTGATAAAGTGAAGAGTCTGTCTCTTAAAAAAACTAAAAAATAAAAAGAAGTGCAGGATAGTCCCTATAATGAGATAACATCTTTAATGTCCTGACGAGAATAACAGTTTGGTGGGCAGAAACCAGGACCTTGGTTTCAGGTCCCCCTCTGCCAGCTATATACGACCACTCCCCTCCCTAAACACCCCCATCGTCATTTAGATCTTCACCCACTTGCACCCAAGTGTCAAAATAAACACTGCTGCTTTGACTACACTTTGTACTCAAGTGTTCTGACCCACCTTTTTCTTTTATTTTGAACTCGACCCTCGGTAGAGTTCCATGGCGTCTCCTACTCTTGGGCTTAAGCGATTCTCTTGCCTCAGCCTCCCAAGTAGCTGGGACTGCAGATGTCCTCCGCAACACCTGACTATTTTTTTGTTGTAGTTGTCATTGTTTAGCAGGCCCACGTGGGGTTCAATCCCTCCAACCCTGGCATATGTTGCCAGCGCCCTAACCACTGAACTACAGGCGCTGAGCCCTGATCCATTTCTTTCTTCAGTTTTTACCTATCACTTAACTTCTGGCTTTGGAGAACAGCAATTCAGGGTCTTCATGGGCTAGTGGGAAGAAATCACCTGGCCACAGTCATCCATCTGGTCAGAAGAGTACACTCCTGGGGAAACAAGTGTCCAGATGGAATATGAAGTATAATAACCTTGTTTTTTTTTGTCTGTTTGAGACTGAGTCTCACTCGATAGCCCTAGCTAGAATGCAGTAGCATCACCACAGCTCACTGCAACCTCAAACACCTGGGCTCAAGTAATGGTCCCGCATCAGCCTTCTGAGTAGGTGAGATTACAGGCACGTGCCACCATGCCCAACTAATTTTTAATTTTTTGTAGAGACAGAGTCTCACTCTTGCTCAGGCTGGTCTCAAACTCCTGACCTCAAGAAATCATCCTGCCTCAACCTCCTTGAGTGCTAAGATTACAGGGATAAACCACCCGACACCAGTCCTATTTGTTTTTTTTCTGTTTTCTTGCTTTTTTGAGACAGGTTCACTTTGTTGCCCTCACTAGAGTGTCATGGCGTCATAATTCATAGCAACCTCAAACTCTTGGGCTCAAGTGATTCTCTTGCCTCAGCCTCCCAAGTAGCTGGGACCACAGGTGCCCTCCACAACACCCAGCATTTTTTAGAGACAGGGTCTCACTCTAGTTCAGGCTGGTTTCCAACTCCTAAGCTCAAGAGATGGGCCTGCCTTGGCCTCCCAGAGTGTTAAGATTACAGGCATGAGCCATAGTACCTGACCTTGTGTTTTGTTTTTTAAAGAAAGGGCCTCATTCTAATGCCCAGGTTGGGGTGTGGTAGCATGATCATAGCTCACTACAGCCCCAAAGTCATGGGCTCAAGCAATCCTCCCGCCTCAGCCTTCAAAGTTGCTAAGGCTATGGATGTGTACTGCCATGCCTAGCTAATATTTAAATAAATATATTTATTTATACACACACACATATATATATAATCTCAGATTGATATAAAGGTACATATGATTAGGTTACATTGTTTACATTTGTCAGGAAAAGTCCAAGTTGTATTTGACTTGGATCTTTGTTCTTCCCTCGGGAGGTGTGCCATATACCCCTACATCATATCCGTTAGGTGGGAGCTTACTGAGCTCTGTTCCCCCTTCCTCCTTGCCTCCCTCTTTTTTTTTTGAGATGGAGGCTCAAGCTGTCCCCCTGGGTAGAGTGCTGTGGCATCACAGCTCACAGCAACCTCCAACTCCTGGGCTCAAGTGAGTCTCCTGCCTCCGCCTCCCAAGTAGCTGGGACTACAGGTGCCTACCACAATGCCCGGCTATTTTTTGGTTGCAGCCATCATTGTTGTTTGGCAGGCCCGGGCTGGATTCCAACCCGCCACCTTAGGTGTGTGTGGCTGGGGCCTTAGCCACTTGAGCCACAGGCGCCGAGCCCCTGCCTTCTTCTCGAATTTAATTGAGTTTTCCTCTCATGCGGGCCTATAGTTAGTTTTCATCTACTAGTTTCAAATTAGTATTGAGTACATGGGATGCTTGCTATTCCATTCTTGTGATACTTCACTAAGAAGAATGTTTTTCAACTCCATCCAGGTAAATCCAAAGGATGTAAAGTCTCCATTTTTTTTATGGCTGCATAATTTTTAAATAATTTATAAAGATGGGTAATCTCACTATGTTGCCCAGACTAGTCTAAAACTCCTGACCTCAGATCTTCCTACCTCAGCCTTCCAAAATGCCAGGATTACAGGTGTGAACTATCATGTTGGCAACAAATGCTTTTTTTTTTTCTCCAGAGACAGAGTCTCACTTTGTTGCCCTCGGTAGAGTGCTGTGGCATCACAGCTCACAACAACCTCCAATTCCTGCACGTAGGCAATTCTCTTGCCTCAGTCACTTCTGTAGCTGGGACTACAGGCACCCGCCACAGCACCCAGCTATTTTTTGGTTGCAGTTTGGCTGGGGCCAGGTTTGAACCTACTACCCTCAGTATATGGGGCCAGCGCCCTCCACTGAGCCATAGGCACCACCCAACAAATGCTTTTTATGTCAACTTGGTGATATCAATAAAAACTTTAAATGCACTTACCCTGTGCTCCAGCAATTCCGTTTCTACCGTGTTATTCTTCAGATATACTTGCATGTGTGTATCAAGATAAGGATTTTGTCTGTTTTCTTCACAGCTGTGTTTCCAGCAGTTTAAATAGGGACTGGTAGGTGGTAAATGCTCAGTAAATATTTGCTAGGCAAGGGCAAAAGGAAAATAACTGTCCAGGGAGTGAGGGAGGAGAGGTGCAGGCCAGAAGGCCCATGAGCCAACCACTGAGGTTTTCTAGTTCTCTCCGTGATCCCTTTCCAGCCTTCTGCCTCCAACCCCCAGCCTCACTAGTGAAGACTCTCTTGTTACCCATCATGGATTAATCAATCTGGGCCCCATATTCTCATCTTTCTGCTCTGACTTAAAAACTCTCTAAACTCTTTTGATTTTCCCATTTTGGTTATTTCCATCCTATTCTAGTCTGGACTATCAGATGGGTCCATGCTGCTCGATACAGGAAGTTATAGGGGGTGGCACCTGTGGCTCAAAGGAGTAGGGCGCCAGCCCCATATGCCGGAAGTGACAGGTTCAAACCTAGCCCTGGCCAAAAAAAAACTACAAAAAAGGAAGTTATAGGGACCATCTTCATGCCCAGGCTTTGAGCATTCTTAGTTCCAGAACCTTAGACCAACTAATGAATCCCTCCTAGATTCGAATCCACTTTAGCTAACACTTTGTATTGAGTATTCACGATGTGAAAGGCAACTGCTTGAGTTAAGGGTTATCATTGTTTTGCAGATGATCAACTGGCCCTCATATTGATGCTCTGACTCCAAGTTCCTGGTCCTGCCCCCTACCACCTGCTTCAGGTGAGGAGGAAGGGAAGACGATTCCATCCAAGTGGGTCTCCCTCATTTGACTGTGAGCAACCAAAGCCCCAGGAGTATGCTTTGTTCTTTGTGCATCCCCAATGCCTAGCAGGGGAGTTCAGCACATATTAAGTGCTCATTGCATGCATGACTTAATAAATGCTAGAATGAATATATGAATGAAAGAAAACATTTTTAGAGAAAGGGTAGGGAGTGGAGGGAGATGTAGCCAAGAGGAGGGAATACCTGAGTGTCCAGTTACAAACCCACCTCTCTCCTGCTTCAGGCAGAACACCATCATGACCCATCCTGTGGAGAAACCCTCTGCACCAGTCACTTTTGCCTGGTACTGATCAGCCTCCCTCCCACTGGAGCCAAGGGCCCATGTGTCCTGGGGATGCTCTCCAGGGAGGTGTAGCCAGAGCCCCTCTTCTTTTTTTTCCCCCGATAGAGTGCCATGGCAACATTATCGCTCACAACAACCTCAAAGCCTCGGGTTCAAGTTGTCTTCTTGTCTTAGCCTCTCAAGTAGCTGGAACTACAGGTGCCCACCACCACGCCTGGCTAATTTTTTTGTTTTTAGTAGAGATGGGTATCTTTTTGCTCAGGCTGGTCTCTAACGCCTGAGCTCAAGCAATGCTCCTCCTTCAGCCTCCCAGAGTCCCAGGATTACGTGAGAGCCACTGCACCCAGCCTAGTTTGAGTTCTCTAGAATAGTGTTTTTCAATCTTTTTTACTTCATGGCACACTTGACTGACAGCATAGTTAAACTTACACAGCACACTTAAATTATGTTAATAAAAAAAAAAAGGGTGGGCTTGGCACCTGTAGCTCTGCGACTAGGGCACCAGCCACATACACCAAGAATGGCGGGTTTGAACCCAGGCCAGGCCTGCTAAAAAACAACAATAACTACAACAAAAAAAAAAATAGCTGGGCATTATGACCAGCTCCTGTAGTCCCAGCTACTTGGGAGGCTGAGGCAATAGAATCGCTTAAGCCCAAGAGTTTGAGGGTGCTGTGACCTGTGACGCCATGACACTCTACCGAGGGTGACAGACCAACAACAACAACAACAACAACAACAACATTTTTCATGGCATACCAGTAAAAACCACTGTTCTAGAATTTATTATCAGTGGGATCATGTCATCATTTTTGTCTGACTTCTTTCACACAGCATAATTATTTTGAGGTTTAATTATATTATGGATCATTAATTCATTCCTTTTTATAGCTGAATATAAACTACAATTTGTTTATCCATTCACGCATTGGTGGGTATATTTACAGTTTGGGGCTATTACAAATAAAGCATATGAATGCTCATATACGAGTCTTTGTGTGGACATATGCTTTGATCTTTTTTTTTTTTTTGAGACAGAGCCTCAAGCTATCCTCCTGGGTAGAGTGCTATGGCATCTAGTAGCTGGGACCATAGGTGCCTGCCACAATACCCGGCTATTTTTTGGTTGCAGCCGTCATTGTTGTTTGGCGGTCCAGGCTGGATTCAAACCCGCCACCTTAGGTGTATGTGGCTGGCGCCTTAGCCACTTGAGCCACAGGCACCAAGCCATATGCTTTAATCTTGCTTGGGTACATTCTAAGAGTGGAATGGCTGGGTCGCATGACAAGTGCATGTTTAACCTTTTTTTTTTTTTTTTTGCAGTTTTTGGCCCAGGCTGGAGTTTGAACCCACCACCGCCAGCATATGGGGCTGGCACCCTACTCCTTTGAGCCACTGTCCTGTATAACCTTTTTTAAAACTTTTTAATAGGCTGCCAAAGTGGTTATATTATTTTACTTTCCAACTAGCAGTATACGAGAGTTTCAGTTGCTTAACTGTCTGACAAAAAGCTAATGAAGTTAATGTCAATCTTTTTTATTTATTTTAACTATTCTAATGGGTATGTAGTAATTTGTAATGATTTATTTTATTTTATTTTATTTTATTTTATTTTATTGTAGAGACAGAGTCTCACTTTATTTGCCCTCAGTAGAGTGCTGTGGCGTCACACGGCTCATAGCAACCTCCAACTCCTGGGCTTAGGCAATTGTCTTGCTTCAGCCTCCCAGGTAGCTGGGACTACAGGCGCCTGCCTGGCTATTTTTTTGTTGCAGTTCAGCCGGGGCTGGGTTTGAACCTGCCACCCTTGATATATGGGGCCAGTGCCCTACTCACTGAGCCACATGGACCGCCCACGTTTTATTTTTTTGAGACAGAGTCTCACTATGTTGCCCTCAATAGAGTACTGTGGCTTCATAGCTCATAGCAACCTCAAAGTCTTGGGCTCAAGTGATTCTCTTGGCTCAGCCTCCCATGTAGCTGGGCCTACAGGCACCTGCCACAACACCCAGCTATTTATTTTTTGTTGCAGTTGTCATTGTTGTTTAGCAGGCCTGGGCAGGATTCGAACCCACGACCTTTGGTGCATGTGGTCAGTGCTGTAACCACTGCGCTACAGGTGCCAAGCCAAGGTCAAGTAATTTTTCAAATCTCTGATCATTTCTTATTTGGGTTATTTCTTTCATTAAAAAATGGAAAGATTGGGGCAGGGCCTGTGACTCAGTGGGGGTAGGGAGCCAGCCCCATATACCAAGGGTGGTGGGTTCGAACTTGGCCCCAGCCAAACTGCAACAAAAAATAGCCAGCCTTTGTGAAGGGCGCCTGTAGTCCCAGCTACTCGGGAGGCTGAGGCAAGAGAATAGCCTATGCCCAGAGTTGGAAGTTGCTGTGAGCTGTGACACCACCACACTCTACCAAGAGGGATAAAGTGAGTCTCTGTCTCTTTAAAAAAAAAAGGGGGGGGGCTCGGCACCTGTGGCTCAATTGGCTAAGGTGCCAGCCACCTACACCTAAGGTGGCAGGTTCCTATCCCCAGCTCGGGCCGCCAAACAACAATGATGGCTGCAACCAAAAAATGGCCAGGCGTTGTGGCGGGCGCCTGTGGTCCCAGCTGCTTGGGAGGCTGAGGCAGGAGACTCGCTTGAGCCCAGGAGTTGGAGGTTGCTATGAGCTGTGATGCCATAGCACTCTACCCAGGGGGATAGCTTGAGGCTCTGTCTCAAAAAAAAAAAAAAAAA